>JAQGAZ010002522.1:0-17198 GCA_034692225.1 Polydesmus complanatus
ATTCAAAAATTATTGATTTTCAATCAAAAAAAATTGATTAAAAAAATGGAAACAAACTTTATGAAAATCGATTATTAATTTTATCGATTATTATAAAGTTTAGATCCAGATTTCCATCAATTAAAAAACGATGTACACCAACATAATACTAAGCAACAAAAAAAAAACCTGTTTAAAACGGAAAACAAGAGAAAGCAGGCTTACCGATTCCTTGTTGAGCGCTTTTTCGCTGCTGAGCAGAGCGGAAACCACGTTGAAGAAAACCTATAATAATTTTTAAAAAATCAATAATTATAATCAATTGAATCGAAACCGGAAGTTGAGTGTGTTTATTACTTGAGCCGTTTTGTTGGTGAGAGGCCGAGTGGGCGTGGACACGGTCAGCTGGTAGGCGATGACGTCGTTGAGCAGGTGCAGAGCGGGCTCTCCCTCGCCCGGAAGCACCGTCCCCTCCGCTTGTCTTCGCTCCACAAATTGGCTGAGGTTGAGCAGCAGCTGCTGGGGCGTGGCCAGCGGAAAACCCAGCTTCACATTGGACAACTGAAACAACAACAAGTAAAGTTAATACATGTACTGCCTTTGCGTCTTTAATTAAGTACTTTGAATGATTTAGTTAGTATTTTTAGTTCTTTACAAGTGATTTTTGTACTCTACAAGTACTTCCGAGTTATAAGTACTTTAATAAGAGCTTTTAGTACATAATAAGTGCTTAATAAATAAATTTTGCTTAACATAATAAGTGTTCATGAAGTTTTCTTTAGTAATTAATAAGTACTTTTAGTGTAAATTGTACCTTTTATTATTTAATTAATGCATTTTAGTACTTAATAAGTACCTTTTTAGCGTTCTTTATTTACTAAGTGGCTTTAATGTTTACTAAGTACTTTTTTTTATTCTTTATTATGTTTCGGACTTTTTTCCTGGTAATAAGTACTTTTTAGGATTTAATAATAGCTTTTGGAGATAAATAAGTGACTTTTAGTACAAAATGAGTGCGTAATAAATAATTTCTTTTTAACCTAATAAGTGTTCATGAAGTTTTCTTTAGTAATTAATAAGTACTTTTAGTGTAAATTGTACGTTTTATTATTTAATTAATGCATTTTAGTACTTAATAAGTACCTTTTTAGCGTTTATGAAGCGTTCTTTTTTTACTAAGTGGCTTTAGTGTTAACTAAGTACCTTTTTATTATTTATTATGTATCAGACTTTTTATCATTAATTTTGTACGTTTACGGTACTTAATAAGTACTTTTACAGTTTATTCAATTTTTCAGTATCTAGAAATACCTTTTAGTATAATTTTATTAAATATCTTCCAGTGCTTAGCGAGTACATAGTAATAAGTATTTTGATTCGTCGTTTAAGTACCTTAAAGCGCAGTTCCTTGATGGTGTCGGGCAGGCAGCGGCTGAAGTCCGGCTCCTCCCACAAGGCCCGGCCATTGAGGATGGTACACAAGCGCACGGCCTCCCCCCGGAAACCCTGCGGACAGGCCTGCACGTCCTCCGTATAAGAAGCCGCCATCCCCCACCGGATGTTCTCTTTCACTTCCGCTTCGCAACGCTGAATCACGTCTGGCTTAAGGAAAACAACACACATCAAACATTGTAAAAAGCTAACACAGAGTACACGATTATGGTTCGAGATTTTCCCCGTTCGCTCCGCAAACGTTGCTATGGAAACCCAATATAAATTTAAACGAGTGGCTTAAAAAAAACCCGCACCGTTCAAATAACGTTAAATCGCATTCACTCCCCGTGTTAGATAAACTGGTCCGACATTTTCCCATTCACTTTACTCGCGGTATCAATAACATTACGAGTCTTAAGCTTAGAGGAAAGTAGCGGGAAAAATAACGGACTATTGCCTTAGCACGGCGTTCACATTGACTTACGTGAGTGGATGACGGTGATCCTGGCTTCCTTCTGGGCCCGCCGGTTCACCCCCGACACGATGCAGGAGTAGAGAGTAGAAGCCTGGGCGGAGGCGATCTTAAGGCGACTTCCGGTAGGGTAGAGAATGTCCTCGACCAGCTCGGCCTCGCTGGACACGTGCACCTGGTTGTTCTTGACCCACGTGAAGCCGTAGTTGTAGTTGACGCGGGCCGTGAGGCAGGTGATGGACACCGAGGCTCCCCGCTCCACACTCAGCGTGCGGGGGCTGATGAGCACGCGGGGGCTGCCCTGCACGTGGATCGTCACCGGCCGCTCCTGCACCTCGCCCCAGTCCGACACCCGGCACGTGTACGTCCCTAAACAACAACAACAACAGTTCTAGTTTCAGTAAACTTAATTTAAATTTTAGTGAGAAGTTTAGTAGATACCTGCGTGCGCCTGCTGCACCCGCGCCACGTTGAAGATGGCGGTGGTCTTGTCGTCGAGGGACTTGTTGAGCACGGTGTTCCAGTCGTCGCCGCTCAGCCCGCCGTCCACCTCCACGCCGTCCTTCAGCCAGCTGAACCGCACCGCCGTCGACCCGTACGTCACGCACGTCAGCATGAGGGCGTGGCCTTCGTCCACCACCTCCCCCTCGCCCGCCCTCAGCGACTGGATGCTCAACGCTAGGCACGCGAGAAACAACACAATCATTACATCGATCAACCGACCAATCACAGTTAAGAGAGGGTGGGGCTAGTTAAAATACCTGGCTCCTGCGCAAACACCAGGTGGCCCTTGTTGACGCGCAGCTCCCCGAAACGACTTCCGTTCACCGACTTGGTCCACACGTCACGCGCCGCCACGCTCTGGTTCTCGAAGGTAAAGAAATGCACCTCCACCACGCCCCCTTCCCTAAACAACACACACAACTTTAGTCAACATATCAAACACTTAAGCGCATGCGCAGTAAAAAGAAAGCACTAAACCCCCCCCAAATTTAAAAGTGAATAAACTTTACGAAAATAAGTCACTAAACTAAACTTTTAAGTGAATAAGCTAAACGTCACTTTAAACGTCACTAAACACATTTTAACGTCACTAAACATAACTTCAATAAACATAAGTTCACTAAGCACATTTTAACGTTCACTAAACACACTTCAACCTTCACTAAACACATTTTAATCTTCACTAAACACATTTTAACCTTCACTAAGCACATTTTAACCTTCACTAAGCACATTTTAACCTTCACTAAACACTTTTAATCTTCACTAAACACTTTTAATCTTCACTAAACACTTTTAATCTTCACTAAACACTTTTAATCTTCACTAAACACATTTTAACCTTCACTAAACACATTTTAACCTTCACTAAACACATTTTAACATTCACTAAACCCATTTCACCTTCACTAAACACATTTCAACCTTCACTAAACACATTTTAATCTTCACTAAACACATTTTAACCTTCACTAAACACATTTTAACCTTCACTAAACACATTTTAACCTTCACTAAACACATTTTAACCTTCACTAAACATTTTTAACCCTCACTAAACACTTTTAACCTTCACTAAACACTTTTTAACCTTCACTAGACACATTTTAACCTTCACTAAACATTTTTAACCCTCACTAAACACATTTTAACCTTCACTAAACACATTTTAACCTTCACTAAACACATTTTAACCTTCACTAAACACATTTTAACCTTCACTAAACACACTCAACCTTCACTAAACATACTTTAAAGTTTAAACGATACCAGAAAACACTTAAAGATCACTAAATCCAATCAAATAGACACTAAACAAACTCCAATAATCATTAAGCAACGTTAAGTAACCACTAAAGTCAATTGAGAGCCACTAAAAAATCATTTAATCATGCTAATCCCTCTTGGCCACTAAACCCTCTTAGAACGGACCCTAAACTCCCATTAAAGAGTCACTAAATCCTCCATAACAAACGCTAAACTAAACTAAAAAAGTCACTAAACTCTTTTTAAGTCTCTTAATCCTAAGTGCACGATCACTAAACCCCTTAAAATGTCACTAAACTCCCTTTAATGAACACTAAGCACACTTTAAGCTGCTTAAACAATAATTGCTAAACCCCCCTTACACCCTAAACAGTCACTAAAGAGAGAGAAAGAGTGGTAAGTGTTACTTGAAGTGGAGGAGGGAGAGGTTCCTCATGTCCTTGACGCTGCTCCCGATCACGTTCCTCAACTAAAAAGCATTAACTCATTATTACATTAGTAAGTTCTACTTAACATAAGTACATGTACTGGACATACCTGTTGCTCGATGAAGGTTCTCTTCTTGTCTCTTGACTGGACAGTGTCCGACTTTGACACCACGTAGTGTGGGTCCTGCAGCTTGACGCTTCCGTGGAAACGGATCAGCCCTTAAGCGCACAATTAATGAAGTTACTTATTAATTACATACAACCGGATTAAAGAATTATGACGTGTTAGTGGAGCGAGTGCTGCTGCCCTCTAGAGAGTGTCTCCCTAAGGAGCGAGAGATGAGAGAGTGGAAGCGAAGAAAAAAGCTTTCACGCCCCCTGGCGGACAGAAAGACGACGCACGTGCCACGAAATAATTATTAAGGGGAAAAGAAGGGGGTGGGGAGAAAGGGAAAAACGCGCCAAATGTATACAAGGGAGAGCGCAAAAAACTCAAATGATAAAAATCTTAGTAGCTAAAAACAATGCCTAAAACTTTATAAGTGAGATAATATTAAATAACTGAATAAGCAAAGCCTAAAACTTGATAAGTAAAGTCTAAAACTCGATAAGTAAAGTCTAAAACTCAATAAGTAAAATCTAAAAACCGATAAGTGAAGTCTAAAACTCGATAAGTGATTTCTAAAAACCGATAAGTGAAGTCTAAAACTCGATAAGTGATTTCTAAAAACCAATAAGTGAAGTCTAAAACTCGATAAGTGAAGTCTAAAACTCGATAAGTGTAGCCTAAAAGCCAATAAGTGTAGCCTAAAAACCAATAAGTGAAGTCTAAAACTTGCTAAGTGAATCTTTAAACTTAACAACTTGATAAGTAAACCCTAAAACTCGATAAATGCAACCCAATTCTTGATAAGTAAACCCTAAAACTCGATAAGTGCAGCCCAATTCTTGATAAGTTAAGTCTAAAACTTTGTGTTAAGTATCCTTCTTGGGCCGCATAAGTAAGCTCCAAGCCGTAAGCCTTACTCATCAATAAGTGTGGGGGAGAGCGGAAGTGAGTAGGTACCTTTGGAGAAGCAGGTGGCGTTGTCGGCGGTGGCGGCCAAGTAGAAGCCGGGGTGGCAGGTGCACTTGTAGGCCCCAACCACGAGCCCCTGTGCGGGAACGCAGCTGTGACTGCACTGCAGCCGCTGGCACTCTGTATGAGGAGAGAGGGAGGAGCCAAAGAGAAAGAACCAATAGCCAAGGCGGAGTTAGTAAGAAAAAGAGTGAGTGAGAAATAGGTATAGGGAAAAGGAGCTTAAGTTTACCTTTGGACTCTAAGCTCTTCCGTAGCTCGCAATAGGAGCCGTTGTAGTCCTCCGGGCAGACGCACGAGAAACGCCGGGAACCAACGTACCTGAAAAAAAAAAAACCAAAGATTTACTAAATCTCTAGGTTTACCAAAGCTTTGAAATTTAATAAATCCATTATAAAAAATTTGTAAAGCAATAAGATTTAGGCTACTAATTCAACGAAAGATTTACAAAAAAAAAACCTAACCATTTATTAAATCATTCAAATCGAAATTCGAAAGATTTACAAAATCTTGACAAGATTTTCAAAAAACGAATGTATTAAAATCTTTCATAATTTTAAAGATTTAATTAAGCTTCAAAAAATTTACAAAACAAAAACCCCCCTTAAGCATGCATTAAATCTTTCAAAATTCTAACGTTACCAAAATCTCAAAAGATTTACAAAACCCTTAAAAGATTTACAAAAAAAATCATCATTTGTAAATCCCTGAAAATTCCTAAGATTTACAAACCGCATAAGATTTAACAAAAAAAATCATTTATTAAATCTTTCAAAATCCTAGAAGATTTCCAAAACACAAATCCAAAATTTTTATAGATTTAACAAAACCTCCAAGATTTACAAAAAATAATAATAAATACCGTTAACTCGTAAGATTTACAAAATCCTCAAAAGATTTACCAAAAAAAAATCATTTGTAAATCTCAAGAGATTCTCAAGATTTACAAAACCCTCAAAAGATTTACATACCGCATAAGATTTACAAAAAATCCAATCATTTGTAAATCTTTGAAATCCCTCAAAAGATTTACAAAAAACGATCATTTATTAAATCTTTCGAAATCCTAAAAGATTTACAAAACCCTCACAAATAATAATTAATATCTTCCCTAATGCAATCAATCAACGCTTAGCCCCTCCCACCTGCACTGTCACGTGACCCCCATTCCTCGTCCCACGCGACCATTGCACGTGCCGAGTGACCTTTGAAAAGGATTATATTGATCATGTTACGAGGGTGCAGCAGGGGTCGTTGCCATAGCGCCCCCTGAAGAGAAAGCAAAGGCGGCGGGAGGGAGGGGGGGGGAGGGGGGGCGCCGAGACTAAGCTCCAATTAACATTCCCCGCAGCGTACACCCCCGCGCATGCGCCATGCGCGGCTTCTGCAGAAATCAAATAAACGCAGATGAATTCATTCCACTAATTAAACTTCTCGTCTCCGCTCAATCAGCTAATTAATATTTGAGCAGAGGTAATTATTATGGCGCCCACCGATTATGACGTTATCAAACGTTAATTAATTAATACCACCCCCCCCACACACACACACCCCCGGCCCCCCTCGCCCACCCATCACAAATCAAATTTATTTACAGATGAAACGAGAGAAAGAAAATGTAACGAAAAAAAAAAAAAAAACACCCTGTAGTTTACGCATCTTCTATTAGACATGTACAGGGTGAACCCAATTTCATTCGTTGAAAATAACATTATACAGAGTGCGTTTTTTTAAATCCACGTTTACATTAATTTTATTGAATCCCTTAAATAAGACCACTGTTGACTCTGAATCCCCTTAATAAAACCTTTCCAGCCCTGAATCTCTTGAGTAAGACCAGCGTTCATTTTGCATCCCTTATATATAATATATCCCTTAAGTTTAATAAGACCACTTTAAAAACGCACCCTGTACATCCGCATTTCCTATGGAGATTTAACACAGTGAACGCTTTTTCATCCTCCATTAAAACTCCATTATACAGAGTGCAATTTTTTTTTTATTTTTTTTATTTAAGTTTATAAATAAAACAAGATGGCGCCGATGTTATTTCCGGGTTAGACATTTTGTAATAAAACGGTGTTGAGAGCTTTAAATAAATAAAAATGTTGGCGGCGTTTGAGCCGAGATTTATGCGCGCGCAACCTCCGCTGACCACTTTACATGCGGCGCCAATTGCAACGCTCGAGCGGAAAAATACATCGACGACGAAAATGCCGCCGCCGCCGCTGCCTGCATTAAAATTCTTTTGAGAGAGAGAGAGAGATTTTCTCTCTTTTTGAGATCGGACGCCGCCGCCGCCATCTTTTATTACGCTCCGTTTGCGATTTACACGGCGGAAAAATACACGATTGATGATGGATGAAAAAATCTAAAAACAGAATCTCAAATTGCAAAATACGAATGTATGGTGGGCGGAATATTGGAAAAAGGGAAAAAAATGACGCGCGGAATTTTGCAGCGGATTTTTCTTTTTTTTTATGTACAGTATATTGATAAAAACAAAAAAAAATTTCGTGTTGTATTATAATAACAATAAAAAAAATCTTGTCGAATTAAAAAAAAAAATTCGCGTGAAAATTGCCGCTAATTAAAAAAATCTGCGACGGCAATTTTTTTATTTTAAATTTCTTAATTAATATTATTATTTTTTTTTTTTTGTTTAAACGAAAAATTTACGTTACATTATTTTAATTTGCGCAAAAAAAATCCGCTGAAAATACAATGAAAAATAAAATACCGCGCGCAAAAAAATGCCACTTATAAATAAAAAAATAATTGTATCAAAATTTTTTTCCATTAAAAAAACAAAAAAAAAAAACCGAAATTCTGTTTTACCCTAATTAAGAAAAAAATACCAAGCGCTAAAATGCCCCTTCAAAAATTTTCTTAAAAAATTATTAAAAAATTAAAAAAAAATTATTAAAAAAATTTACTAAAAAAAAAAATTAATAAAATTATTAAAATAATTTATTCAAAAATAAAAAAAAATTGTCTAACAAAAGGTTCATAAAATAAAGAATTAAACAAAATGCCGCTTTACAATAAAAAACAAATGCCGCTTAATAACCCAGCAGTAGAAAAAACTTTCTTTTTTTAAAAAAAAATAAAACCTTCAAAATTTCTAAAATTATCATTTGTAAGAGCAAACAAAAATCTCACAAAAAAAAAAATGCACAAAAAAGCACCCACTACTACTTCTAAAAATAGCAACGTGACATTTATCTGGCAACACTAACAATCTTTTTTCCCAATCACCAACAACAATAACAAAACAATTAAATTTTTAAAAAGAAAACAAATCCCCCTACTCAAAAGAAAAGAGACCAATTTCCGGTCCTGCGCAAGCTCTTTCGGTGTCCATAGCAACAACCACTCAATTTTCAATTATTGAATACTGTACGCAGCAACGTACTTCCGGTTGCACTCCCACATCCCACCCACACGCACTTCCATTCGATCGATTTATCTTTGACCCAATCTAAAATTTATATTGTTAAAATAACAAAAATCTCGAGAAGCTACCCCTTAGCATCCTCATAGACTTATCGTTGAGCGAAACGAACGACAACTGCCCCGCATAGCTTCATCTCGCTGCCCCTTGATAAAAGCTCTCTATAAAAAATTACAGCACTACGCACGTGCTCCTGCCCCTGTTTAACGCTACGGTGAGACTCGTCAGCTAACTACCCCGCACGGCACCTACACGCTATGCAGTGTAGTCCACTTACGCTTCCCTCAACGCGCTGGTTAAGGGGCAAGCAATGAATATTATAATCGGTGTAATGCGGCGCAAACCACGCTTTGTTTACATAAGGTTAATTGTACGAGGATGTGCAAGGGCAGCAGCGGCGTCATCCGCGCGTTTTTCGGCGTCGCTTCCATTTCCGGCTTCCGTTTCTCTCGCTAATCTTTTATTAATTTCCTTTCCACTATTCATTTCCGGAACCATCTTCTCTCTCTCTCTCCGCGGAATGTTCGTTTAAACGAATTTTTTTTTTTTCGTTCTATCGAAACTTTCGTTTAATACAAAAAAAAAAATATTCTGAAAATTTCGTTCTATAAAAACTTCTCATTTAAAACTAAACAATTTTGTTCTATCAAACTTTCGTTTAAGACGAAAAAACTAACTACTGTATTAATTTCGTTCTACCAAAACGTTCACTTAATACGAAAAAAATAAAAATTTCGTTCCATCAAACTTTTGTTTAAGACGTAAAAATTAAATAATAATTTCGTTCTATCAAAACGTTCTCTTAATACGAAAAATAAAAACCCTCAAAATTTCGTTCTATTAAAACTTTCCCTTAAGACGAAAAAAATCATTTAAACCGAAAAAATTTCGTTCTATAAAATCTTTCGTTTAAGACAAAAAAATTTCGTTCTGTGAAACTTTTGTTTAAGACGTAAAAATTAACTAATAACTTCGTTCTATCAAAACGTTCCCTTAATACGAAAAAAAAATCCTCTAAATTTCGTTCTATTAAAGCTTTCGCTTAAGACGAAGCAAGTAAATAAAATTTCGTTCTATAAAAACTCATCGCTTAAGACGAAATAAATAAATTAAACATTTCGTTCTATAAAAACTATCGCTTAAGACGAAGCACGTAAATAAAACTTCGTTCTATAAAAACTCATCGCTTAAGACGAAATAAATAAATTAAACATTTCGTTCTATAAAAACTCATCGCTTAAAACGAAAAAAATTAATTAAAAATTTCGTTCTATAAAAATTATCGCTTAATACGAAGAAAATAAATTAAAAATTTCGTTCTATAAAAACTCATGGCTTAATACGAAAAAATTAACTAATAATTTCGTTCTATAAAAACTATCGCTTAATACGAAGAAAATAAACTAAAAATTTCGTTCTATAAAAACTATCGCTTAATACGAAGCAAGTAAATTAAAATTTCGTTCTATAAAAACTCATCGCTTAAGACGAAAAAAACAAATTAACATTTCGTTCTATAAAAACTATCGCTTAAGACGAAAAAAAAAAATTAAATTTCGTTTTATCGAAACCTTCACTTAATAAGAAAAAATAACAAATCGAATTTCGTTCTATTAAAAGTTTCATTTAAAACGAAAAAATTTCGTTCTATTAAAAGTTTCATTTAAAACGAAAAAATTTCGTTCTATAACAACTTCGGCTAAAGACGAAGAAAATAAATTAAATTTCGTTCTATCGAAACTTTCACTTAATAAGAAAAAAAAAATCGAATTTCGTTCTATTAAAAGTTACATTTAAAACGAAAAAATTTCGTTCTATAACAACTTTCTCTTAAGATGAAAAAAATTAATTAGTAATTTCGTTCTATAAAAACCCATCGCTTAAGACGAAATAAATAAATTAACATTTCGTTTTATAAAAACTCATCGCTTAAAACGGAAAAAAAATAAATTAAAAATTTCGTTCTATAAAAACTATCGCTTAAGACGAAGAAAATAAATTAAATTTCGTTCTATCGAAACCTTCACTTAATAAGAAAAAAAAAAACAATCGAATTTCGTTTTATAAACATTTAAAACGAAAAAATTTCGTTCTATAAAAACTTTCGTTCTATAAAAACTTTCGCTTAAGACAAAAAAAAAAGTGCCACCTACCGGCATTTTCCTCCGTTCTTGCAGACGTTGCCTCTCGGGGGGTCGCACTCGGGCCCGTATTGGCAGTGGCTTCCGGTGAAGTTGGGAAAGCAGTGGCAGCTGAAGTTGCGGTAGAGGGCGTCGATGTAGCAGTGTCCGTTGTAGGAGCAGCGCTCCACCGTGCACAGGGTCCGGGCCCGAGCGCCCTCTCGCGGCGGCCCCGGTGAGGTCTTCACTACCTCGTAGGTGGCGTTGAAGCCGTGCACCTCCATCAGGCCGTCCAGCACCCGGATGTTGGCGTTGGTCATGTCATCCAGGTCCAACTGGATGGACAGGAAAGGGTACTCGGTCTGCAGGTGGGACACCATGGCGTCCGCGCTGATCTCGCCTACAAAAAAAAAACATCGATATCGTTAATAATCGATTATAATAAGAGTAACTATTACAGACATGTACATAAATTATATGATAAAAAAAAACCAACGTTCGATATCGATAATAATCGATTATTTTAAAAAAAAACTATTAGCCAAAAATAAGAACAAACACTCGATATTGAGAATAATCGATTATAACAAAAAGCGTTAGTAATCGATTATTTCGCGAAAACCATGAACTTAAAATTGTAATATCGATATTAAGCATTATAATGTAAAAACCGATATAAATAATAATCGATAATATTTTAAAAGCTTTTAAGCTTAAAAAGTGAAAAATTAATATCGATATTGTTAATAATGGATTTTAATGGGAAAAACCATTGACGAAAAATTCAAAATGTCACATATTAGATAGCATTTATAATCGATTATAGCGAAAGCTTATAAGGTAAAAAGCAACATCGATAATAATCGATTATACATTATTTTAAAAGCAATAAAGCTTAAAAAGTGAAAAATTAATATCGATATTGTTAATAATCGATTTTAATAGGAAAAACATTGACGGAAAATTCAAAATGTAACATTGATAGCATTTATAATCGATTATGGCGAAAGCTTATAATGTAAAAAGCAACACCGATATCGTCTAAAATCGATTATAGCGCAACTTAAACCAATGCAATGGAAATTATTCTTTAAATAAAGAGAAAAAAAATTGGAACAAAATTATATTTAAATAAATAGAACCAGAAATAAAAATCGAAAAAAAAATCGATTTCAAAATTAATCGATGTCAATACTTTTCAGTAGCAATAATTATTATAATCGGGCACGTGCCAATTAAAATAAATTTTTCCTTCATTTAAAAAAAATAAAAAAAAATCGATTATTAAACGATTCAAAAAATGTCCCGATACTTTTCAACCATTACACACGCATAACCAAAGCACGTGCCAATTATTAAAAAAAAAAATCGATTATTTAAAAATATCGATAATAATAATAATAATTTTTACCTATGAAAGTTTCCTGCTGATTGCTCCAATACTTGTCGTAGGTGAGATACTCTTTGGCACTCAACCCCTTCCGTAGATACAGCTGAGTGAAATAGACGACGATACGGTAGCCCTCGGGGGGCGCGCAGATGATCCACTTGCAGGCTATCGGAGTGGGGAAGGGACGAGGGAAGTGGGGCGTGTGGAAGAAGCCGCGCGAGGCGTTCAGGTAGCCGCCGCACTCGCGGAATTTCCTTCCGGGAGGCACACTACCTGCGCCGGCGGGAGACGCGGATGACGTCACCGCCGACGCCGCCGCAGCCAGAAAAACCACCACCGCCGTTCGCAGCATTTTTCCAACGACGAACAACAACAAAAATTCTTTCACACACGCGCGAAATAAATAACCCGCATTATTTTTTAAACGTCCGAGAAAATAAATAATCCACTTCCGGAAAGAATTTCAATAAAAGAAAAAACAATTTTTCCTCCTCGCGAACGTTTTTTATCGATCAACGAAGACGATGAAGAAGGTGACGGCCATAACGCTCCTCGTTGCCGCGTGCGACTCGTCTCATCGCCCGCTGGCTATAAAAAAATTTAAATTAATCGGTCACCGAGTTAGATAATAATTAATTAATAATTATTACCGCCGCGCGTCCTCGCACTTTGTATTTATAACGGAGATAAAAAAAAAATCGTCGCGCGTGAAGAAGGAGAAGAAAGAGGGGGAGAAAAAAAATAGAACAAATTGAAATTGACGCGGAGTATTTCGTCTTCTTCCTCGCCGTTTTATTACTGGAAGAAAATGAGCGAGAAGGAGGAGAAACGAGATAGCGGAGTCCGAAGCGCTCTCAAAAATTACACGGAGCGATGCGTTCAAAAGAGAAAAGCGGCTGTTTCAATTCTGTCATAGAGCACGAGAAAAAGGAGGAGAAAAAGCGTTCGAGGTACCGCTCTCAAATTTCCTATTTGAAATAGTAAAGCCGCTCTCTTCAATTTTATCATAGAGTACAAGTAGCGAGGGATCTTCTTCTTCGATGATGCGCTGCGAGTCCGCTCTTTATAGTTTCCCATAGAGGTTATTGGTAAATTAAGCTAGCGGCTCACTCAGCGCTCTCTCTCTCTAATGTTCTCCCTCTCGTAATCATTTCAGGTGACGTCACCAGTTCGTTTATCCCTTTTTTTTTTTTCCTTGAAAAAATTTAAACAAATAAAACAAAAATTATTTAAATAAATAAAAGATAAAAAATATATATATTATTTATTTCATTAAATAAATAATAATAAAAAAAAAAAATTTTCGTTCGAATTTTTTTTATTTATTTAATTTTTTAAGACCTTGAAATTTTAAACTTTGACCTAAATTTCATTTTACACGATGTATTTACGCGCCAAAAGATATTCGATATCTCATTTAAATAAATAATAAAAAACAATGTAAAAAAAATTCCTTAAATAAATAAGAGTCAAATGTTGAGCGATGACGACATCGAAATTTTTTTTTTTGTAGTTTTTTCCATTAAAAATATTATTATTTATGGAAGAAAAAAAAAAAGTTATTTGTGACGTCATTGGTTGTTCGTCCCATCTCATTTTTCAATGCCAAAAAAACAAATTTTCATATTACAATAATAATAATAATAATGTTTTCTAAAAGATGGATTTATTGTTTATAATTTGCGAACATTCAAAACAACACGTGCGTCGCCCGAAGGTACGAGGGCCGTGCGCAAAGTTACAGGACATTTTTAGTTAAGTTTTGGAACATCCCTCTTCCACAGCACTTGCGTTGCCATTGAGAGAGTGCGGGACGTTCGGAAAATTAAGGCACGCGTCGGGGTGCTTAGCATTTTTCGAACGTCCCTCTCTCGTCGCGCTATTTATTCACGGGAAAATGCGAGGGGCATTCGGAAAGTTTCGAACAATTATTTTTATTTCTTTCGAGAAATGTTGGCAACATTTGAGAAATTTTCACTAAGAATTGAGAAACATTCACAAAAATAGGGAAACATTCACTAAAAATAAAGAAACATTAACTAAAGACGAAGAAACATGCACTAAAACTCCAGAAACATTCATCAAAAATAGAGAAACAATCAATAAAAGTCAAGGAACATTCACAAAAATAGGAAAACATTCACTCAAATTGAGAAACATTCATTAAAAAAAGAGAAACAATCACTAAAATTGAAGAAACATTCACTAAAGATGAAGAAACATGCACTAATACTCCAGAAACATGCACTAATACTCCTGAAACATTCATCAAAATTAGAGAAACAATCAATAAAAGTCGAGAAACATTCACAAAAATTAGGGAAACATTCATAAAAAAAGAGAAACATTCACTAAAAATGAAGAAACAATCACTAAAATTGAAGAAACATGCACTAATACTCCAGAAACATGCACTTATACTCCAGAAACATTCATCAAAATTAGAGAAACAATCAATAAAAGTCGAGAAACATTCACAAAAATTAGGAAAACATTCATAAAAAAAGAGAAACATTCACTAAAATTGAAGAAACATTCACTAAAGATGAAGAAACATGCATTAATACTCCAGAAACATTCATCAAAAATTAGGGAAACCATCATAAAAAAAAAAAGAAACATTCACTAAAAATGAAGAAACAATCACTAAAATTGAAGAAACATTCACTAAAGATGAAGAAACATGCACTAAAACTCCAGAAACATTCATCAAAAATAGGGAAACAATCAATAAAAGTCGAGAAACATTCACTAATATGAAGAAACATGCACTAAAATTTACAGAAACATTCATTTAAATAGAGAAACTATCAATTAAAGTCGAGAAACATTCACTAAAACTCAAGAGGCATTCAAAAAAAATCCGGAAACATTCCCTAAAAACCCAGAAACATTCATTAAAAGCCGAAAAAAACTTAAAAAAAAAAAAAAAAATCGAGAAACATTAAGTAAACACCAAAAAGTTCCCCCAACAAAAAGGCTAAAATTTGTTAAACAAAAAAATGTTTCAATTTTCGTGTCCTTAACGGCTGGTGTAAACACCAGCAGTTTTAATTTCCCTCGAGAACCATCACCACATGGTGCATCAACAGCAGATGGCAAACTTTGTGAACGCCCCCTGCCCAGGCCTCGCAACCAAACAGGTGCGGAGGAGGAGCGTTCATAAAGCGCCGTCCGTCAGCTGTCACTCGCATTCAACAACATTGTTTTATTTTATTTTATTTTTTTGATTTAAAACTGTTTTTGTTTATTTCTTCTGCGAATTCGCATCGCAACGCGGAGCTCACTGTCAACAACAGTACTGGCACGACGGATGACCTTCGACCTTGACAGCCAACCAATCAGCGGACACTTCAATCGGGAGATAGAAATCGAATATACAGGGCGGTCCAAAAATTAGTGTTCAGTGTATCAAAAACTAATTATTAAAACTGTATCATCCGCGTTTCTCAAGCTGAGGCCCGCGGAACAAATTAGCGATAGAATGAATGAAGTCTGCGGGTGACGTCAGTCGAGTCATTCAACTGAAGCAGACATCGGCAAAAATTAAAAACAAACCATTAGGTTAATTTTGGAAAGTCATCGCTGACGTCACTCAACGCACCTCACTTCTCAACCCCTCCCCCTGCCCCCCCCTCCCCAACCCCTTCACCTGCGCAAACATAAAGAAACATTGTCTTACTGGGAAAGAAAGCTTGCTCTACAAGATAAGAAACGATATTTTTAAGATAAGAAAAAAACTTTAAGGATAAGAAACATTGTTTATAAAATAGGAAACATTGTTTATAAGATAGGAAACATTGTTTATAAGTAAAGACACATTTTTTATAAGATAGGAAACATTGTTTATAAGATAGGAAACATTGTTTATAAGATAGGAAACATTGTTTATAAGATAGGAAACATTATTTATAAGATAAAAAACATTGTTTATAAGTAGAGAAACATTGTTTAAAAGATAGAAAACATTTTTTATAAGATAAGGAACATTTTTTATAAAAAAAAAAAAATTGTTTATAAGTAGAGAAACATTGTTTATAAGATAGCAAACATTGTTTATAAGATAGCAAACATTGTTTATAAGTAAAGAAACATTTTTTATAAGATAGGAAACATTGTTTATAAGAAGAGAAACATTGTTTATAAGAAAAGAAACATTTTTTATAAGATAAGAAACATTGTTTATAACTTGAGAAACATTGTTTATAAGAAAAGAAACATTGTTTATAAGAAAGGAAACATTGTTTATAAGATAGGAAACATTGTTAATAAGTTGAGAAACATTTTTTATAACATAGGAAACATTGTTAATAAGTTGAGAAACATTGCTTTAAAGATAAAAAACATTGTTTACAAGATAAGAAACATTGTTTAAATAACAGGAAACATTGTTCCAATAAGAAAAAACAATTTTTTAAAGTTGAGAAACATTGCTTTCGAAATTTACAGAATATTGCAGATATATTTTGTCCCCTATAATAAAAAGTGCCCGAAGGAAATAACAATCCGAACGTGTCGTGTGCAGAGTGACACCCAGTATAATACTGTATCTTTCCCTCTCGCCGCCAGAGAGAGCTGAGGGGGAGTGAAGGTCAGGCCCTGCGGCGCTCGCCAGGTGCACCCGCTCCCTGCCTCCCCTCCTAACCCTCTTCCCAGAAGCCACCACCGGAAGTTGTAAATATAACGAAAGAATAAAAGAGATGGTGCAACACGTGACGCGCACGTGTTTCTTTTGTTTCTCGGTAAAAGGGGGTCACGTTACGTCACCTACCCCCTGGGCAGGGGGCTCTAAGGGGGAGAACAAGTGACGCAACGAAACAGGTAGAGAAACAATGTTTAAGCGCGAAAATAAAATGTTTCTAACGCCAGAAACAACCTATATAACACGATAAACCATGTTATTAACAACATAGTTTCAAAACAAGAAAACATTTTCTAAATGTTAAGAAACAATGTTTTTAACACGTTAAGCAGTGTTTGAAACTTAAGGAAACATTGTATATGTTACAGTATGTTCATAAACGTAGCATGTTTATATGATTGCTAGCATGTTTATAAATGTACTAATATGAC
>JAQGAZ010002523.1:0-17186 GCA_034692225.1 Polydesmus complanatus
TTACATTAACAATGTTAGATGTTGTTAACACTGATGGTTGAGTTGCTGTAAAACTTGGTGAACTTGCTGAAGTAGCACTTATATCATTTTGTGTTACATTGACAATATTAGATGTTGTTGACACTGATGGTTGAGTTGATGTAAAACTTGATGAACTTGCTGAAATAGCATTTATATCATTTTGTGTTACATTAGCAATGTTAAATGTTGTTAAGACTGATGGTTGAGTTGGTGAACTTGCTGTAGTAGCATTTATATCGTTTTGTGTTACATTAACAAGGTTAGCTGTTGTTAGCACAGATGGTTGGGTTGGTAAACTTGCTGTAATAGCACTTATATCATTTGGTGTTACATTTACAATTTTAGCTGTTGTTGGTACTGATGGTTGAGTTGGTGAATTTGCTGAAGTAGCATTTGTGTCATTTTGTGTTACATTAACAATGTTAGATGTTGTTAACACTGATGGTTGAGTTGATGTAAAACTTGGTGAACTTGCTGAAGTAGCATTTATATCATTTTGTGTTACATTAACAAGGTTAGCTGTTGTTAGGACAGATGGTTGGGTTGGTGAACTTGCTGTAGTAGCAATTATATCATTTTGTGTTACATCAGCAATGTTAGATGTAGTCAACACTGATGGTTGAGTTGGTGAATTTGCGGTAGTAGCAATTATATCATTTTGTGTTACATTAGCAATGTTAGATGTTGTTAAGACTGATGGTTGGGTTGGTGAATTTTCTGTAGTAGCAATTATATCATTTTGTGTTACATTAACAATGTTAGATGTTGTTAACACTGATGGTTGAGTTGGTGAACTTACTGTAGTAGCAATTATATCATTTTGTGTTACATTAGCAATGTTAGCTGTGGTTAGCACTGATGGTTGAGTTGGTGAACTTACTGTAGTAGCAGTTATTTCATTTTGTGTTACATTTACATTGCTAGCTGTTGTTAACACTGATGGTTGAGTTGGTGAATTTGCTGAAGGGGTTTTTATATCATTTTGTGTTATATTAACAACATTAGCTGTTGTTAACACTGATGGTTGAGTTGGTGAACTTGCAGTAATAGCATTTATGTCATTTTCTGTTACATTAACAATGTTAGCTGTGGTTAGCACTGATGGTTGAGTTGGTGAAAGAAGTAATTTATTTGTTGTAGTATCATTTAAATTATCTTGAGATGAAGACTGGGTGGTTATAATAAAAGTTGGAGATGTAGTGTCAGCAATCAACACATTTTTTGTTGTACTCAAAGACTGTTCATTAGTACTCACTGTTGAGGTTGCAGCTAGATTGGTAGCAGATGTAGTAGCAATAGGCATGATGGTAATTTGTAATGGTGGTATTGTACTGCAACAGTACATTTTTGTGGAAGGGTTTTGGCAACATGATTCTGTTATTTGGCAGTCATAGTCACGCATGCATCTAAATGGCATTTCATCACAAACTGATTCAGCCGAGCACCCTGGTCTTGGAGGGAAAAATAATGCCCTAGCATGATGTCCTACTTAACAACAAAAATGTTACTTAATTTGTTTTATTAATTATCGACTACAGTACAGCTACTTATCTTAAGGTAACATACCTTCAGGTATTGATTTATGATTTAAGTGGATGTAACGAAAATCTCCATTTGTAATTAAACCACATATTATGATTATAACAGTCCACATTGTAGCCTGCAGTTGAAGTGCTACCAAACCAATTGTACATCATCCACTGTCATTGGTTTATATCATACAGTTGAACTAATAGTAGTCTAAACATCAAATTTGTATTACGTCAAATCAATCTCAATTTCTCTGAACGACAGTCATCAACTTTCATGTATCTAGGCTATTGAAAATATTTAATAATGTATAAATAAAACATTTGGTAGTGTAATTGTTGGTGACACACTGGCCTGCCCACACAGTTGTATCAAAAGTGTATTGCTATCAATGAAAAATTTAACTTTATACCTCATTAAAACCCTTATTATAATTTTATTAACTCGTTTGTTCATTTCTAATATTATTTGGATCAGTGACCACTTCATCTATAATGTTAAGTCTAATAATAATTAGAATATAATTTTTATCGATATTTAATCTATGAAACAGCTATTTGTTTAACTTTAGAAGTATAGTTCAGTATATTATGATGTGCTTTAATTACAGTCTCTTCATTGCTGACAAAACAAATACAGTAATGTCAAAATACCGTACAATAAACAAATATCCGTGGTTTCTCCACGCACGAACCAATGTACGTCATTAAAACTTCATTTACACAAATATAACAATCACATTTTCGTAGAATTAGTGTTAAGTGATATTATAAACGTCTAATGTACTATTGTACTAATGCAATATCATTAGGCGATATCATTTAGTACCAGTACATTCATTTGCGATAAATTAATAAAACTTTTTAAAAATTAAATTAAATTTAAGATTTAATTTTTTCATCTTTATGGGAAAATGATAAATTGAGCCCAAAATGTTAAGATTTTTAACAATTTATCTTAATTTTGCGGCGCCCTGAGACAAGCATTCTCATTCTCGGAGTCTCAAAATTTGAATTGAGTGAGCGCCTGTTTGGAATTACAATAGTTCTTAATTATTATTATGATTCCCAAATCCAAATAGTATTACATTATCCAGACTTAGACTTTATAAACTGCGTAATCATATTATTATGGTTTATTTCATGCATGATCAAAGAAAGTAAATTTATGTACAGTATCTTCTCTGCTGGCTTCACCATTGCAAAACGTTTACTATATCTTTAATTGATCATTTAAGTTACTTAAATTAATGTTTACTTTGATAGGTTGTGTAAAATTCGAATTCAAAACTACCCCTTCAAATAAATCAAAAAGAATTAATTTAATAGTTGTTTTAACAAAAGTAATAATTAAAAATTTATTACGGGAAAGTTCACTAATAACAATCTACTAAACATTTACAATTTACAAGTTTAACGAGTCAAAAATCCTTAAATGTAGGCCTACACACCTTTGAGAAACATTTACACTTTTATACTGTATAAAATTATTGCTGTAGTTAAAAGCACATAACACAGCCGCGTGCTTTATTTAAAAGTACCGCTTTGCCTTGTATTAGTCTAAAGACGGAATTCATATACTGTAAGTTCGTAAATTGGAAAAAAATGTTTTGATCAAGAAAGGTAGGCTACTCTTAGAAACCTAAAAACACGAACTCCCAAATTTAACGATTGACACAGACTACTGCTGGTACATTTAACGGTAGCTCAAAAGTCAATTACAGTATAATAACTTTAAAATATACAGTAAGTAACAGCCGATAACTTAAAACATAATTATTATTCACATATTTACTAAAAAAAAAAAAATAGAGGAAATTTTTAAATGAAATTACATGTAGCCTACTTGGCTTTCCTGTACAACATTTCGTTAGCTCTAAATACAGTATTAAATTAGGCTTGATAACTATTTGGCCAAAATAATTGAGTCTGAATGTCCTGTACATACCGTAGTAATCTATATACTGTAGGCTACTCGTATTATTGAATTCATGGGGTTTTACATTTTTTTTAGATAAAAAGTTTGTATTATCTCGTTATTTGTTAAAAAAAAAAAACAGATACTGTATTCTAAAATTAGATTTTTGGACATTAGAGAATTTGCGATAACGCTTATCTCCTCGTTCTTGTGCTTAACTCTATTCTTTGTCATTGTTAATAATTATGTTGCTTGAAGTTATGAAAAAAATTGTGTTTGCATTTTTTTATATAAATGCTTACTTGTGACATCATTACAGCTTTAGAAATAATTAGTACCCGGTATACAAATACAGTATTAAATTTTACGTCATAAGAGGAGTTAAGAATAAGAACGAGAGAAGAAAGGCTTACAGTGTACTTGCAAAATCTCTCAACTACCGGTACTCTAAAACCAATTTACAATGAAACTTTATGAAAGCATAGCCATTGCATAAGTTCTATATCAACTTTCTTGAATTTTAACATTTATAACTACAGTCAACTTTAACTACAGGCAATTAAAACCGCTTAAAACTCGCACTTTA
Organism: Polydesmus complanatus; assembly: GCA_034692225.1. Taxonomy (NCBI): domain Eukaryota; kingdom Metazoa; phylum Arthropoda; class Diplopoda; order Polydesmida; family Polydesmidae; genus Polydesmus; species Polydesmus complanatus. The sequence continues at coordinate 4,055 of JAQGAZ010002523.1, forward strand.
TACAATTAACAAGAATTTGGAAGGAATAAGAACTAGTTTGCAAGCATTATTTCTCTAAAAAAATATAATTAAAAATTTGAAAGCAATATAGAACTCAAAACTTTGCGTTCACGTTTTCAGTGAAATTTCTGATCAGTGATTCCCCACGATAAACCATAATCTAAACTTTCTTTACAATAGAGCTGCGGTAATTCGAGTTGGATTGGATTTTTGTTGAATTGTCATCAACATTAAAAAAATTACATCAACATGATAGGCTTAGTAAACCTACATAATAATGTTAACGAGGGCGGCTGGAACCATGGCCTACGAGTACCGGAACTCTGGCGGATTATCGAAAACTTTCGTATTAAAAATATTCAATAAATTTAAATACTGTATCGGTAAACAATTAAAAATTAAAATGTTCTTGAGAAAATAATACTTAGGTAGTAATTTTAATTAATTTTATTATGGCCAATAAGATCCGTAGGCCTATTATTTACAAACAGTAATTATGAAGCGCCCAGTTCCAAATTGTCTACCTGTTTCTACGCGCCCAATAAAAAAAACAAACGCTTAAAACAAGTATTTTTTCAGTATTATTTTTTTAACATGTCTCACTGCCGAAATAGATCAATTCCGCCAACTTCTTTTTTAAATGTTATTTTTAAACTTTAAACTAAAATCATAAAATACAGTATTTTGTAAGTCAAATCTGTTTTAAAAAAACCCTCTTGTGCGCAAAATGAAGTTACTTTTACAGTTTTCAATAAAATGAACTACCGGCAACTAAAATTATGATTTCTGGATTCATTTAAGTCTCACAAAAAAAAGCAATCAAAAACTGAAATCAAAGTACATGTACAGGAACAGTCACGCTCAATAATAATTATTGAGAGCAACGAATTACAGTATTAGAACTCTGATTACTACGGCTCTACTGTAGCCTATCTAAAAAAAACGGTTTTTTAGAATCGAGACCGTGGTTTTGCTTTAATAAACTATGGATTACTATAATAATATTCAAAGAAACACATTAATTAAAAAGTAGGCATTCCTAAGACATCTATTACCGTAATGTTATTATTATTGAACATGCAGTCTGCCGTCAAAATGGTCCCTTAAAAACGATAATTTCAAATACTCTAATCCAATAATTTCACAAATTCGAATTATTTAAGCCGACTCTATTGTCTCTTAACTCCTATAATTTAATAAAATTAATTTAAATAACCTTGTCTAAGAAACCAATAGGCCCACTATTGCCCTACCGGTAGTTATTCGTTTATACTACAGTATTTGTTTAATAAAAGTATTGAATCATTGAATTATACATCTAGGGTTTTATAAACAAGCTCACTTCGAAAAAAATTTCATTTCATGATTCATAGAATTGAGTATAACGAACATGGTATCATAAAAGTGGACGTTAAAGTTAAAAAGCACCAAATTTGTCCAAGAATTATATACCATAATTACATCACTGAGTTATTATTTTAAGTAAAGAATAATTCATTGATCTACGCTTATTATAAAACGCACAATTTTTTAAGTAAAATACATTTACAGTATTGTGAATAATTACAAGATGGAAAATTTCTAACTTCGTGACTTTAAATGAAATATAGAATAAATTGATCTCATCCTACCTTTTAGGTCACACTTTACTTAAATATCTTCCAAGCTGCTTAATCTAAATGACTGTTATATTACCATCAAGATTCATATCGCCATATTTGGAGAACACATCAACCTACAATAATTCATTTTAATTAATATAATAAAATAATTTTAAATAATAAAATATTTAAAGAAATTCTTTTACTCATAAAGTGCAGAATAAAATGCACATTATAAAAAAGTACTGTATTTTAAAACTCATTGTGCAGTAGGCCTACAGTATAAGAGTAGCGGTAAACATGCTTAGAGTAATGCTAGTTTTATAATTATACTGTACAAGCAACTTTATTTCCATTAGAATAAAAAACTGCAAAACTTACTTTTCCTTTGAGTTGTTGACAAAGTTGTAAGGCCATTGAAAATAATGCTAAAACTTCATTTAACCAAGGTACAGAACATTCAGACTGATAAACATCAAATTTCGTAGAACCATGAAGATGCTGCACGTGATATACAGCGAATATCAATTTATGAGATTGAACATAAAAACTAACGGCGATGTCAGGTGGAAGAGGGGGATGCAGATGTTTCTATAAACACATATTCATGAATTTTTATATATTTTTGTAATAATTAATAATGATAATATATAATATAATATACCACATTGCTGCTGTTTTGTAGTTCTTGAATAGATCGCTTCTGAGGTAAAACTAGACGTCGCAAGCCATGTTTTAAAGACTTCATTACTTCAGTTAATAACTGCAAAAGGATAGTTAAGTAATTTTATTTTAAAATTTCAACAAAGTACATTAATATAAAATTATACGTGAATAATTTTATCAGCTGATTGCACAAGGTAACCTTTTTCAATATCGAGAATGTATTTCAAGGCAGTATCTAAATGATTTCCAGCATCCTGAATCTGCATTAAAATCATAATTACTGTATTATTAATTAAGTTATACAATGTGTTGCACTATAAAACCTGTTGCAATTTCCATGGATTATCACTAGGAACCGTAGTTTTGTACACCTGGTTAGTGTGTTTGTGAACTTTAAGAGTAATATCCTATAAGGCAATAATCAATAAATGCCATCTGTCGACGTAACATGAATGTCAGATAATATACCGCTTGAGTTACATTGTCTCCTGTTAAGGTGACAACACATTTAATTTGTTCTGTAGATGATGGACTGAAATATGCATACATTAAAATCATAATTATCATCATTGAAAAACAACTTCAGTACGGTACATGTAGGCCTACTTGATAAAAAAATATATGTGTAATTTTCAGCCATATTTCTTAGCAAATTGTAATTACATAAACATTTCCAATTAAACAAAATCTATATTTCATTCAGTTATTTTATCAGAAATACTTGATGATACTTCGGCATTTCTAAATTTAATAAAATTATTTACAATCACTTATTAGTTGTATATTTTTTAAACAGTATCGAATTATCGACTAATTATCTAATATTGTTTAGGAAGTCAAAATTCTGATGAAATTTTAACATAATTTTGTTATCAAGTATCAAATTCAAAATGAGATAATTACTTTGGTGTGCTCATAATAAATTTCTCAGGCTTCACTAGTGTATCTACACCTAAACGTTAAAAACAATTATTATTAATTAAAAGTGACGTTAGAATGCAAAAATAAATTGCACCTGGTAATGGAACGTGGAATCTTCTCGAACATTCCTACATGTAAAAAAAATCCATCTGACAATTTAAAATAATAAGAATAATAATATCGTACCACAATAATTTCTTTTAGATAGCTTAAACCCGCCGTTCCATCAGGAGACAACAACCATTTAAATTCGCGTCTCTAAAATTAATATAAAATTAATTAATTATAATTTGATGTTGAACTCTGCACTTTTTAAAATTAATTTGTCCCACCAAGGTACGAAGAAACAAATTACAACATTTTAGCAATAACTATTAACTGCGAAAGCACAAATAACTATTATTTAAGAATGATTATGTGACTAACTTTAACTCAAAATCTGTAACTTTTATGTTCTTGTTAAAATTAAATAGTATAAAACGTAACAATATTCTTTATAAGAAAACATACTAAGATTATAATTAATGTAATATAATTATTATAACCTAATATTTTAGAAATTTACCGGTATAATTATGTTTAGAAATTTCACATCAGTTTTGGGTGTCTGTGTAAACTTGGTATATAAACTACAAGTTAATACAATTGTGTATAGAATTTAATTACAGTTCAAAGATCTTAACCTGGCAATTTACTATGGGTGCGTTAAGAAAAACATTATAATTATTTAAAAAAAAGTTATCAAATGTTAATTACTAAAATATAATTTCATAATGCCAGACTTCACACGCTATGATGATTCAACATTTAATAAAGAATTATAATCATTAATATTTGCAAGTTAAAAATGTTTGACTGATTTCATTGTACAATTTAAATGTCAAATGTATCCAAATAAATTAATTCTAGCTGGTATTTAATAATAAATAATGACACAAAAATCTATTTATTAATTTCTTACCAATGATTCAATTTCTTCATCCACCTCAGCCGCCATCTTCCCTAGTGACGTAAGTTTCCAATTTCTGCAGACGATAAAATTCGATCTGTGAAAATTCGATCGATAGAGGTCGCTGTCATATGGAAAGAGCAGAATACGTCATGTACAGTGGTGAAATGGAAATGGTTGGATTCATTTTTCATTGGAAAATCGGTTATTCGAGATTAATATTAAATGGAACCTAAATAAATTTAAATGTTTTCGTTGATGGCATCGCAAAATTTCTTATTCGGGGTAATTTTAGCTTCTGCTTTGACTGGAGCCGCTTGTTATATTCTCTGCGGCCCATCACCTAGCAAAACAAAAAGGAAGAAATGTAGGTGAATGACCTCGACTAATATTCTTTCATTAATCGATCATATGTTTTTCACGTTTTCAGTGAGTCCACCTGGTTTAGTCAATATCGGGAAAACATGTTTTCTAAATTCTATTCTACAAGCATTTGCATCGTGTCAAACCATAAATTACTGGCTTGAAACATTCACTAACTATCATCAAAATAATAAGGATGACATAAAGATTAGTGAAAGCAAGTCCTTGTTAATGGCAACATTTAAATTGTTAAAAGGTACATATTCAAACAATAACGCATTATTATTATTATCTAACTTGAATATATTAACTTATAATTACGGGAGATTAGAACTGAACAAACAAAATGAAGAGACACAACATTTATCTATGGCCTCTACTAATGATGTTGTGAAAGCTCTCTACTCACAGCGATGGGTCATATCAAATGAAGAACAAGTAATTTCTTAAAAGTTTATATTAAAATTATTGTAATATATTTTATAATTTACTGTAGGATGCACACGAGATGTTTCACATTTTTACAACAACTATGGAAGATGAAATTAAAACCAATGCAACATCTTCATCATTTTCCTTAGATGCTAATGGAGTAATGTTAATTTTATTACGTCATCTGGAATGTGGAAATTGAAATTTTTTGTTTTAGATGACAAATGGCATTTTGTCTAGATGTTGCGACAGTTTGCCAACTGTTACTCAAACCACCAAAAACTTTCATACCAAATTACCTTTCAGGGGATTATTAGCTAGTCAACTTTGCTGCGAATCATGCTCATACAAGGTTTCTTTAATCTAATATTTATATATCGAGTTAATTTGACTAGTTTTTTTTTTATAGAGTCCTTTAAAGTTTGATACCTTTGACAGTTTATCCTTGCCAATTCCAACAAGAAAATGGGTTAGAAACCTTTTCCATGCATTTGCCATCCTTCAAAGGTTCATGTTATTGATTATTATTAATAGCCTCATGTTATGCTACAAGATTGTTTACGCCATTATATGATGCCAGAAAGAGTTAAAGATGTTGAATGCGAAAGGTGTACTGGAGCTTTACACACTGTTCCTAAAACAATAGCAAAGTCAAGTTTTATCAAGCAATTAACTATTGGCAAAGTATTATTTCTTAATTTTAATTGCATGCATTAGTTAGTGTTTTACCTTTTAAATACATAATTATATACTCGCAGTTGCCCGATTTGTTATGCATTCATATTCAGCGAATGGCTTGGTTAAGTAATGGGATGCCCACCAAACGTTATGAACACGTTATCTTTCCAAGATATCTAAATATGAGTGAATTTCGTATTGGCTACCAAAGTTCTAGCAAAATTACTTCTGCAAAAGTGAACTCTGCGAGTCTTGTTGGAGGAAGTAGTGAAACTCATGAAAAGTAACTTGTGTGATTTTGATATTTCATGATTATGTATTTTCATGTATTACTAAAATAGACCTTTGGAAGATAAAGAAAACTCCACAACACCAACAACAAATTTTTCTTCATCATTGACTGAATGGAAAACCGCGACTAAGCCGTAAATAAAATCTTTTGATAATGCATTATAAAAAAATCCTTAAAATTATCCGTTTTTTTTTTTTTTTTGCAGATTAATGTATAGTCTTCAAAGCGTGGTTGTCCATTTGGGAGATATTCATTCTGGACATTTCGTTACGTATCGTAGAGGATCGCTTGGGAGTAATCACAGAAATTGTTGGTACATGTGTTCTGATGCCAATGTGCACGAAGTATCATTCGATCAGGTTTTGGAATGTGATGCTTATATGCTGTTCTACGAGCGAAATAAAATTCGCTAAAGGATTAACATTGTAGAAAGTAGATATGTTTTAAATAGTTTTGTGTTCCATTTGCCCTAATGCAATTATATTCACGTAAATCTTGATGTACCATTTGTATAAAATGAAATATTTTTGCGTCACTTCACTGTTTCCCCTAAAATTATAATAATAGCACTTTCAAAAAGTAGTTCTTTATGAATTTAAACAAAGCGCTTTATAGTCTTCTTGAACTCTTTTTTGGTGTTTGCTGTTCCATCCTGATCGACCTAACTCGGGTGAATAGAGACAGCGGGTAATCCGGAGAGCTTCGAGAGGCCAGAATGTTACCCCCTTTCTTTTTATACCTATTGAAAAAAGCCTACCTTATATTATAATTGTTGCATTCAATAGTATTTGTATAGTTTCTAATTAGATTAACACTTGCAGCAATTCAATACTGCTATAAACGAAGTGTGACCGTAAATTCATACAACCTAACATTAGCACGCTTTCTGAATACAGTTGCACTGGCATTTTAAATATTTTCCACTTTTAATAATGGATTTTTAGAATTTTACACTCAAAAAAACAGTTTAAAAAATAGCATTAAATTGAAAATTATTTTGCATTTTGGCAATTAAATATTAGACTAGTGGCAGATAGGTCAATGTGATATAATATTATTTAACGTAATTTCATACAATTTGTTCATTAAATTGTTGCACTGTATTATAAAGATTAATAATTTGTAGATAGTTTACTTCTTTCGAAAACTATTGTCGAATGAGGTAGCATTTGTACTTTTCTAAGTCAATAAATAATGTGTTTTTGTAGTGTTACAAATAATTTTGTTATTCATTTTGATGCATTTACATAAGAGTTCTGATTTTAAAAAAATATATCGGTATTAACATCATCAGTGATTCAACATAAGTAATTAAAATGGTTTAAGAATTTATAGCAATGCAATAGCATCAAAATAAAAACCGCTTAATAATCCGTCACGTTCAGTAAGAAAGAATCGCATTTAATTAAATGAAACTTCTACAAGTTGACATAATTTCAAGCTGTATCCAGTTCATTCCAATAGAAAAAGACAAAATCTTTCAATTGCAATGCATCAATGTTCAAGATTAATTGCTTGAAATGAAGCCACATAAAATTTCTTCATACTTACATTATACAATTATTATCGTTTCAGGTACAAAATAAAGCTTCCTAATATTTAACTGTACAGATGAACTTAGATGAGATTGTAGTATGTACAAAAATTACAATTCATTATCTAAAATGGTCGTCCGAGATAGAATTTTATGAAATCAAATTTACAACATATAACACGCGCGTGATTTTTTTAAAAAGCGAAATACTTACACAATGAAATGGGAAAAAACTATCGAATTCGATTGGCCCGAGTTATTAGAATAGAAGTTGGTAACTGTTGTCTTGAAGCAAACATTACTTTAACCAGTAATGAGCAATTGTCCAACTTAATCACAGGTGTACACAAAAGATAAAAAGTCGTGCAATTGTACTTTGTTATTGCAATTAATTTTCGCGTGCGCATTAGTTTAAAGTACCGCGACACTGAGGAGCACCACACAAACATGGTATTTTCTCATCTTCCAGGGGAAACTTGTAGTCATAGGTGATTTCTTCATTCACATTAATAGGTTGCTTAGAGTAAATTACGATCTTTTTTTGACTCTCAACCGTAACCACTTTAGCATAACAATTTGGCTATAAATTAAATCAAAATAAAATTAATTGAAAGCTATGACAAATTTACTTAACAAAAGAATGCGCAGTAATAAAATAAGTATCTTACGTTGCAGCTATGATTTATAAACCGAGCTAGATTTCCCCATCTAGTGGCATCGATAATTGTTTCCAAATCTACCCGGAAGAGGTAACTACTTCCGATTCCAATTTCCTCGTATTTTCGTTCCCTAGTATCTGCTACTACGGGGCGCACTAATTGACCTACGTACTCGATAACCATTTCGTCAGCTGCAATTGGCTCTAGGGCAAATAATCCCCAATCGTGAATTCCACTCTTTGCAAACTTCAATTGTTTCTTTCGGAACTAAATTACATCAATTAATTTTAAATAAATTTACATCTCAATCGAAATTAAGTTAGTATACTTTAAGTTGATTAAATTTAAGAAGATCACTGTCCGTCTCAAATCCGAAGGACGTAAGTAGCCTTCTCTGATTTGATCTGGCGTCTCTAGTTATTTGAGCGGCTACTTTAGCTTTGCTGGACGGATCTTGACCTCGAAAATTCTTTTCCACCGTCAATGGTTGCGTCATATGCCTTATGTATCTCAATTTTTCGGTCAGATCTACTTTGTAATAACCTTCACTCCTTGCACAACCGGTAACGTGCACATGAGGAGAATCATCCTTTCTTCTCTTTTTAGCTGGTGGAATATCGGTAGGTGAGTAAAGATTAAGGAAATTTATTTTCAAAAATTAGCTAAAAAATTCAGAATACCATTGAAAAGTTAAAAATAATAGTTCTATTTAAAGAAAAATGGGTTAATGAATAAATTTCATTGTCAATTAAAAAAAATTTGAAAAAGAAAAATGTTATAAATCTATAAATTTGGCCTATGAATAGAGATTGCGGTTTAGCTTTTTACCTCGTTCTTATGCTTAACTTTAATGCTTATGGCGTTCGAGAGTGGACTTTCGAACTTTTTACTTCATTAACATCTGTGCTAAAAAAAGTTCTAAAGTCCACACTCCAACGCCATAAGCATTAGACATAAGCATAAGAACGAGGGAAAAAGCTAAACCGGAATCTCTCTAGTATCGTTGGGCTCTTCTTAACATGTCCCACGGCAAAAGTATTTCCCCCATTAAGAGGTAAACACCACGGCGTTGATGTGGGCACATTGTTAATTGCTACGACGTATTGCGAGGTAGTGGGTTCATTTATTTAGGTTAGGCAAAAAGGCACAGTACATAACGTAAAATAATTATTATCATTTTAAGAATGGAGTGTTTGCGGTTAAGCTTTTCCTCCCTACATTATGCTTAAGTTCACTACTTACATCGTGAAAGTTTGGAAATAATTTATTTATTTACATCAGTGCAAAAATTAAGTCCAAAATTTCAAACTGAAGATATGAGAAGTGGACTTAAGTATAAGAACGAGAAAAAAAGCTTAACCACAAACACTCCATTCTTAAAATGATAATAATTATTTTACGTTATGTACTGTGCGTTTTTGCCTAAACTAATCAAGCCTAAATTAACGCAACTCGTTAACTCAGCAATACGAGATGCGGTGTGGTGTTCACCTTTTAGGGTGTGGAAAAGACTTTTGCAGTACAACATGTAAATAAGAGCCTGTCATCGTTTTAATAAACGCATTAATTAATATTATAATATTATAGTGTAGGCTACTCTAGCCTCAATACTAGAACCAAAAATACTTAAATGTTTTGGCAAATATTATCATTCTGTCATTTTCATTACAAGGAATTGAAAAGAAATCAAGTTAAACGCGGTGATCAAAAATTTAAGTTAATTTTATAATACTCCCACTAATTAATAATTACTCCGTATGTACGAATTGCACAATTAAAAGCCTTAAGCGGTTCTCAATGTCGCTTGAGCAATATTTTAATAAACATGATTAATCTTAGTAGATATGGTAATATGTATAAGTTAAGTAGATTTGCATGTAATGTGCACAGGTTTAGTAGATTTGGTAATGGGTATAAGTTTAGTATAGATATGGTAATGTGTATAAGTTTGGTAAAATAAATTACTATATTAGAATATAATTAGTACAAATAAACTCAAAAAAAAAAAAAGGATATGAGGATGATCAACCCAGTGTGTATCATTTAACCAATAGCCTTGACTGTCGTCTTTCAATAACATTTCATAACTTCTTTTTAGGTAAGTTATGTCTTCTTTATCTATGCCTGTTCGAAGGAAATCGCATAAAATTTCAACTTCTTCAAGTATACTTCTGCGTGAAAATGGCGCCGACCATTGTTCAAAAGTGCCAATTTTGGAGAAAGTGTCACTTCGGATTTTCTCCGCGCTCGATTTGTGCTTCGATTTTGACTTAGAAATTTCAAAGGAATGATGTTCGGATTTCGTATAACCGTGATCCAAGTATGCATTTTCGGATTTATCTGTGATAACAGTATTTGGAATATCGGAGGCACCTTCGGACGACGTCACCGTAGGCAAGCAGTAAGAATGTTCCCTGTACAACTGTTTTTCTTCTTTAGGAGCATCTTCCTTATTAACCGATTCTTCTACAGCTTCAATTTCAAGTTTAATAAGTTGATCGAGTTTATTTTCTTTTTCAAAAAATTCGCCATTTAATGAACAAATAGGTAAAGTTGATTTTTCCAAAGAAGGAGTTTTGGAGCAAACATCATTCTCATTACCCATCAAAAAGGTAGTAGATAGTGCCACCAGAGCTTCTGCAGCGGAAGTCTCATGCTCGCTTCCAACACGACGATTGCGAGATTCAGGAACCACAGCCGGGGTTTCAACAACTTTTGGAGTGTCTGTTGATATTTTATCTTCTCTAATAGGAATCTCAAGAACAACATCCATTGGCTGCTCATCTTGCAAAGCGATTTTATCACTAACCGTTTCTTCTTCCCTGTTTAAATTTAATAATTAAACTTATTATTATACAGGAAACAAGCTATTATGACTACAATTAAATTAAAAAATCGCACCTTAACATAACTTCTGGAGATTTTTGACGATCCATAACTGTTTCTGTTTCAATATCTAATTCTTTCCTGTGCAAAAAAACATAAAATTATTTTGATAATTATTTAAGCACTTTTAAAAGCAAAACCAACGTCTTTTCAATCTTAATTTCAACCGGGGTATCATCTTCACTTTCAACCTCTTCAGAATCATCAGATCGAGATCCCTCTGATTCACTTTCCCATTCTTCTTCTGAGCTTTCATCTTCTGAACTCTCGTCGGCTTTTAAGAGTAAATAGTAAATGAATACTACCGTAATTATAAATCAGTTTATTAATGTTATTTACCTTCACTTTCTCCTTTCTCACTTTCGCTTTCTGAAATATCCGATGTTTCAGATCCAATAACCTTCTCTTTATCGTTGTTACTAGTTTCGAGTACGTCGATTCTGTTTTCTCTTTCCTTATCCCATTCATCGTCTGAAGCCCGATGTTGTTTACTATCTTCTTCGTCATCATCGATTTGTTCAGGAGACGGTGGCACTATTTTTCTCTATTTCCGAATTAAAAATTAAATCTTTTAACTCTAAATTGAATATAAAATAAATTCCGTACTCTAAAAGATGGCATTTTTGGCATCGCTGCTCTTAATCCTAAACCAATACCCATATCTGGAAAATTTAAACCCAATGATCCAGCTTCTCTGTTGTTGTCAAACAACGACGAAATAGACGACCATATCGGTGGTTGAACTACTGTTACTGGCTTTTCTTTTTCTCCACTTCCACTAGCTGTTATACTTGACGATGGCAATTTTGGCTATTTAAAAAAATAAAATTAGTTTAACAAATAAAACTGCAATAAAAATTTACCTTAGAAAGAATCTCATGATCAGACCACCATTCTTCAAAATTTTTAAAAGCTGAATTTTCAACAATTTTTTTACAAACATCCTTTTGAAGAAATTGTTTTAGTTCTTGTACCACCAAATCAATAACGCCCCTAAAACATTGCGATTAATATACTCGTTCTTCCAAATATTATTTTGGAATAATCAATTCTTACTGAATAGTAGGAGAATGAGGATCTTCGGGTTTCTTTTGCTGCGTGGACTGACCAGTATTCAACCAATGATTATCGTACGCATACCGATAATTAGGTGGCGGGCATACAGGTGGGTAAGAATATGGAGGAGGATAATTACCCATTTGAGGTGACATATGTCTTATATGGCTCGCTCTAGGACTATACGGTGAACATGGAAGTTGATACTGATAAGGATTATGATGAACCGGTGATACGCCAGGAGGATAAACAACTCCGGTTTGAAAATGTGGCGGTGGTAAATGCGGACTACCAAAATGCATACTCGGTAATAAACTAGGATGAATAGTCGTATAACTGTGCATTTCTGGCGGAATTGGAGGTTGACCAGGATATAATGTAGGATATGTGTACGAAGCGAAAGTTCCGCCATAAGCTCCCGATATTTGAGACGCAACCAGTTCGTCGCTATTTGACTGCACGACAATTTTTTCATCGCCGCTACTTAAAGAAGCTAAAGACATGCGATCCTCTTCATCATCCGCGTTTGATTCTTCCTCCGATTCACCTGCTTCGCTATCATTTTCTTCGCTGTCAATTATTTCAAGTTGCGAAGCGAGACGACTTGTAGCCGCATCCAACCGTCGTTTCGCGACCGAAATTTCATGCCACCTATGATAGATTTCCGCGGAAAGAAAAGGTGAAGGAGGATTGTCTAACATCGGTTCTTCTTCAAAATCCTCATTCTTTTCGATAGTATCTTTCTTTTTAGATTTGGATTTTCGCTCGGGCAAAGGTGGAAGTGGGGGAGGTGCTTCGATAGGAGGAGGTGGTTTTGGTGGTGAAAGTGGAAGCGGAGGATTCGAGTCTTCCTGAGGTGAGACACCTGAAGAGGATGATGATGAACCAGGCAAATGCGGATGAGTGGCTTTTAAATTATTTTTCGCTTGACCGTTCTTTAATTCTTCTTCGAACATCTTAAACTCCATAAAGGCGGGTTTTTTACCGTCCGTTTGCTTCAAAAGCAACTCGATACGCGAATCTAAACTTTCACGTTCCGGACTATTACGTTTCGAAACAGATGGAGAATTTACATTTGATAATCCCGGAGTAACC
>JAQGAZ010002524.1:0-17157 GCA_034692225.1 Polydesmus complanatus
TTCGATTTTTTCCCGGTAACTTTTATTCCCATCTACTAGAGGGTCAATATGTATCTTATGCTGCAGAGACAGTACCTACATCTATCGTACATTTTGAGAAATAGAGTTTTCCCCATCTTACCCGGCTCCCCATCTTACCCCCCCTTCCCCTACAGCGGCCCACGTGAGCCATCCAAAAAAAAAAAATTAAATAACACTTAAAAATAAAAATTAAATTGGCTTTCGTGGGCCACCGTATTAATTAATTAATGTTTTATCGGTTTCTGCTTTCTCATTCAAAAGGATTTAAAACACGGATGAATAACCTTTAACCCCTCATCCAACGAAGGGGGTTGATTGAGAAGGGGGGTGATCTATGACCGCGCATGCGCACTTCCTCGCCCTAAGCCTTTCGCTACTGGCCTTAAGGACCTTTAAATTTTTAAGCCCCGCCCTTTCTTCTCCTCCTCCCCCCCCCCCCAACCACCCACTCGTCTTTCACGCCTTATCTTATCTGGAAGGAAGTGAGCAACGGAAGCGGAAGTAGATTTCAAGGACCCTTCCATCACAACAGCCGCCCCACTCATTCAACTCCACCCCCCACGCGCTGCGCACAAAAAGACAACGCAATGACGTCACGCACGTCACATCAACGAAACAAAAGATAAAAAAACGATTTTTTTTTCTTTAAAGAAAATGAAAAAAATTCTTCTTAAATTACAAATATTTTTATAGTTTTAAATCAAAAAATTTAACTTTAAAAATTAGAAAGAAAAAAAATATGAATTTAAAAAGTTAAATAAAATTAATTTTTTTTAAAAAATTTAAAAAAAGAAACAATCGAATTTTAATTTAAAAAAGCAGAGGATTGAGCGAGGTGAGAGATGGAGAGTGAGTGAGAGGGGGAAGGGCTGTGCGACCCACCCCTCGCGCACCACCCGTTCAATGTGAAACGGAAGTGGCTGCTGCCGCGTGTGCGCCACTGTAACTAATGGGTTTATCAACTGTTGACCCTCCCACCCCCCTCCTCAAGGGCGCCACCCACCAAGAGTTGCGCTGACGTCATTCCTCTTCCCATTAACTCCTAACGAGAGAAAGTCTCGTAGAAAACACATCAAATTTCACGCGTAAATTTCGTTACAATGAAATTTCCAAGCATACGGATAAAATGTAACATTTTACTAACTTTAAACGGCACTAAATAAAATATTTCAATAGTTTAGAGTTTACTTATAAAAGCGAAAAAATGTGAGAGGGAAATCTCATTAAAACGCTTTGAAAAAAAAAAAAAATCGAAATTAATACCGTTAATTTCGTTACAATGAAATAAAAGTGTAATACTTCTATGTATACGGATAAATTGTAACATTATGTTAACTTTGAAACGCGCTAAAAAAATTTCTTAAAGCGTTTAGCCATTCCTTAAAAAACGAGGATTTAGTGTGTGATCTGACAGCGACGGTTGTTTTATTTTTTTACCCTACATAATACTTTATTGTGTTTTGTCAGGTGGAGAGGGAGGGGGGGAGAGGGGGTGGTAAAAGGAAGCGCCGTAAGTAACGTAAATATTTCGCGCTTCCGTTTTTCTACAACGTTAATTCTCGAATTTAGTTTATTAGACGGCGTCACGCGCATGCGCACAGCCAAAGATTTATATTACTGTAGCTGAGAAAAATAACAGCCCAAAACTTTTGCTTATTTAATTTACTGTTTTCTCTCTCTCTCTCTCTCTCTGTGTAAAGGAGTGAGAGAGTGGGAGTGGGGGGGAGGGTGGGCGGGGCGAGAGAAAAGGGCGGGAAATAAATGACGGAAGAAATGGAGAGAAATTTTCGCAGCTTTTATTTTGAGAAAATGTAAACAAAATGTAATTATTTTTATGTTTTAGCAGACGATTATTTATTTTTTTTTTTTTTCTGCAGACGAAAATTTTACCTTTAAATTTTAAGCCCCAAAACCATTTCTCACCTATTATTACTATTATTATTATTATTAGAGAAAAAGGAAAATTGGAAATAACAAAATTAAACAAGAGAAAAATTGAAAATGAACGGAATTTTTTTTTATTTCATTTCGAAAATTAATTTTTACTTCAACAAAAATAAAATATTACAAAAAAATAAAAAATAAAAACTTATAAAAATAAAAAATTTAAGTGAAAGCCAGCACTTAAAAAAAATGACGTACTAAAGATATTTAGTGCACTAAACATTGTCTGCGCCACTAAAAAAAATCTCATCACTTCATTCTCTTTCCTTTCACTCTGTCTCTCAGCTTCTCTCTCACTCTCTCAATCACATACAAGGAGTATAGATCAAAAAGGATGAAAGTACCATACGTTCGATTTCATGAAAAACGTGTTTTTAATTGCTCGGGAAAAACTCCATCAATTTCACACAATTAAATCCTCTCTATCCCATATTTAATAAGTTTAAAATGCCACAAAAATTAGTATTCTTATAAAATGAACATTTTCACAAATGAAATCTTAAAAATAAAATTAAAAGTTTTTAAATATTGCATCATTTGGATACCCTGTAAAATCGACACCTCAGCCATCATATTAAGCGCCACTTTGGGGGCAATTTATGCACTAAAGTAAAGGCAATGGCACTTCCGTTCTTTTAGCGAGCTATAGGTCAGTATACATAGACACTTTTTAATGAAAAAAAATTAAAATTTTGAAATTGGCACTTTCAGCCTTTTACCATTCCCACTCCTCATCACTCTCCTTTTCTCAATTCACTCGTCTTCAGTCACTCTTCCTCTCCCATCTTCCTCTCTTTGCGCATAATGGGAAGGGGGGGGGGGTAGAGTAAGGAGTGGGCGTAGTTTAAGAATTATTTGATGCTTTTTGTCTCATTTTTTCCCCCTCTTTATTTAAACCAACTCGTAAATTCAGAGTTGGAATATCACTCTCCGAACCGTTAGATGCATAGGGAGGGGGTAGGTGGGTGATAGCTTCCTTATGCCATTTCCTATTGTTAACATGTGTCGATAGAGAGAGGGGGGGGGGGGGGACAGCTGACAGACGCATTCATTCTCTTTATCTCCACTAGGTGTCGCTCCCCCTTACGCCAACAATGCAGTGTGTTCTTTCAATTTCACCACTTTTCTTCGACTTTAGTGAGTGATCAATACACTTAAGGAAGTTAAGTGAGTGTATAATTGAGTTTAGTAAACGTTGAATTAAATTAGGTAAGAGCTAAGCGAGCGCTTATTAAGAGTTTAGTGCGTGTTTTTAGTGGATGTTGTTTCGCTAGAAACAGAATGAAGACGAGTCCTTAGCCGCCGGAATAGGACTCGTCTTGTTCTTCGTCACAACACAGTGAACGCGACTGCTGCTGACCTCAACGCCCCCAGCGACGCAAAAAACAATTAACGGATCGCCCCTACCACCTCCCGCGTCCTTGACCTCTGACCCCGAAGCGCAGAGAGCGCGAGAAGCACAGGCGGGAGAGAGGGCAAAGGTCGGCGCTGACGTCTAACGGAGGAGGAGGCAGTGTTATATTGAGATCATGACGCATGCGCATCAGCGCTCATTCAGGCGACACGCTTACGTAACAATCGGCACACAAGAGATAATAATAATTATGACGTAGGAAAATTAAGATTAAAATTTCAATAGGAAATTCCACTGACAATGAAGGAGATGGCGGGAAATGAGAAGAGAAGGCGCGAAATGACGTCACAGCTCTTCAGCGCAAAGTCACATTCTCAGCATAACGAAACGCTCAAAAAAAAAATATAACGAAATAATTTTCATTATAACGAACTTTTGATAATTTATAACGAAATTTTTTTTTAATTAAAAATTAATAAAAAAAAAGTTGAGAATTCTAAAAATAAAATTGGATGAAAATTAAAACTAAAAAAAAAAAAAGCGCGAAAGTGTTTTAAGGGAAGTGGTATCGGTGTCAGTGGGCCGATTGCGCATGCGCGGTGCGATATGTGTGTTAAGTTCCCATTTCGCGCGAAAAGCTAAATTGGGGTTTCGAGCGTAATGAGCTCCATCTGGTGGTCATAAATCCAACCAACTGTTAACGCAGGGGCCTAACATAGGTATGGAAGGGTTGAAGGGGGGGGGGGAGGTAATGCGATCCCCTCGCCCGTCCATCACTCTATGCATTTGCATAGAGAGAGATAGAGAAGGGGGAGCGTAGGGGGCGCTGGCGGTGCATTAATATTTATGGCTAATTAACATATTTAATCAAAACTCACATTTTTGACGGATTTTTAATTATATTATTTTCCATTACAAATTATTATTATTTTGAGGAGGGGAGAAAAAGAATTAGATTTTCTAAAGTCTCACTCTCCGGCGCATGCGCAATGAATGACGTTTTTATAAAAAAGTGTTTTCAGGAGATTTCTTTTTAATTATTACTAGTTAATGTTTTAGTTAATGTTTAGGATGCTAATTAAAGACTTTGATTTCTGTTGTTAAAGCCATCACTAAAACGTTATTAGTCAGCCAATCTTAAAAGAATAGCCCTTGAACTGGACGACTAAAACATTAAAACTGGTGCCTAATTCTAATAACTGGAGCTAAAAACTTTTCAAGATGGCGTCTAAAAAACCAACATTACAATAAAAATGGCGACACTAAAAACCTCAAAATTGGCGACTAAAACCATAAAACCGGCGACTAAACTATAAAATTGGCGACTAAAACCATACAACTGGCAACTAAAACTTCAATATTGGCGACTAAAACCATAAAACTGGCGACTAAAACTTCAATATTGGCGACTAAAACATTAAAAGTAGCGCCAAAAACTTTCAAAATGGCGACTGAATAGCTAAAGGGTGGCGGCACACGTCACATCTCGGTTTTAAAGTTGAAGCCTAACTGCATGCCCCCCCCCCCACCCATCCGCCCCTTAAATCCCCCCCCTCGCCACCCCTAAGCTCCTCCCACCTGCCCCTCAAAACACGCTCACTGTTTTTCTGTTTGTTTGCACATTTTTTATTATTTGCTCCGCCATCTTGTTTTCATTTATTTCATTTTTCTTTTTTTGCTTTGGGAAATATGAATTTCGTGACCGGAATTACAAATCTCTCGCAGCGCCCCCCTACGCCCCTTCACCCCCCCCCCCTCCATAGGCCTTTTGTCACGCGCACGCACTCCCGCAGCAGCACGCATGCGTAGAGGGAGAGTTGAGCGCACTCGTGACGTCAGCGCTGCTATTTCAGGAGCGCAGCAGCCGCCATCTTTAATTCCTGAAACGCAAATATTTTAACCAAATCTTTTCTATTTTTAAACAATAAAAAAATAATGACAATCAAATCTTTTCTATTTTTAAACAATAAAAAAATAATGACAATCAAATCTTTTGACATTTGCAAATTTTTTTAAGTTTAAACTTCCGGTTTCCATTATACCAGTGGCGTCTCACGCGCATGTCATAATAATTGAAATAGAGAAAAAAAAAAGTTCTTTTGTGGAACTTTTTTAGTTCCGGGATTAGATGAGCAAAAAGATGGGGGGGGGGAGGGATGATTAAGTGGCTTCCGGGTGGAACTCACCTTTAAGCACACTTCCGCTTTACGAGCGTTTTATAGACTTTGCTTTATGGTTTTTCGGGCCATAAAAATTACCATAAAAAAAGTCATAAAACAACAAAAATATTTTTCTTTTATTTATTTTTTTCTTTAAATCAAAAGAAAAATAAATAAATAAAAAAAATATTAAAAAAAAATTAAATATTCTAACGGTTTTCAAATAAATCATCGCACACGACTGGTTTATTCACAACTTCCGGTTTCATATTAAAAAAAAATAATAAATGAAAATTTAAAACACTTCCATTTTTTTTTTTTAATTTTTTTTTTAGTGTATTTTAAAGTGAGCGACTTCCGGCTGAATTTTAAGCGAGATATTTGCTTGTTTTAAATCTCTCTTCGTTCAATTCTGCTGACGTCAGTTTCGAGGGGAAAAAAATCCATTTTAAATAGGATTTTCTTTTCAATATCGTTTTTGCTAGTGCGCATGCGCGGTAGACCTTAATTAGCTCATTTATTTATTTATTTTTTTTTTTTGTTTCGTTTGAGTCGTCTGCCGGGAATACAAAACGAATCAGTTGGAGAATTTAATGAAAATAAAAGTGATTAGCTCGAAACGAATAATTTAATTTCCGGTTCCGCTTTGAAAAACTACACTTTCAACTCGCCTTCAATCTCTCAATCTTTTTCAATGTAAGTGTAAATCTCTTTTTCAATTTAAATCTTTCACAATTTAAATCTTTCTATGTAAATCTTTTTCAATTTAAATCTTTCACAATTTAAATCTTTCTATGTAAATCTTTTTCAATTTAAATCTTTCACAATTTAAATCTTTCTATGTAAATCTTTTTCAATTTAAATCTTTTACAATTCTTAATCTCAAAATCTTACTCAATGTAAATCTTACTCCCCGTAAATCTTTTTAAATGTAAATCTTACTCAATGTAAATCTTTTTCAATGTAAATCTTACTCCCCGTAAATCTTTTTCAATGTAAATCATTCCCAATGTAAATCTTTTTCACTTTAAATCTTTTTTCAATGTAAATCTTTCTCACTGACTTTTTCAATGTAGGCCTAAATCTTTCTCTCTGACTTTTTCAATGTAAATCTTTCTCACTCATTTTTTCAATGTAAATCTTTTTTTAGAGTAAATCTTTCTCACTGACTATCTCAACGTAAATCTTTTCTCAAAGTAAATCTTTCTCACTGACTTTTTCAATTTAAATCTTTCGCACTGACTTTTTCAATGTAAATCTTTTTTCAATGTAAATCTTTCTCACTGACTCAATGTAAATCTTTTTTCAATGTAAATCCTTCCCACTGACTTTTTCAGTGTGAATCTTTCCTAATGCGAATCTGTCTCACTCTGAATCTAGTCACATTCTACTTGACTCGGACTGAAACGCAATGACGTCATATTAGAAATCAAACCCCACTTTACTTCCGGTGCGCTTAAAAATGATTAATTAATAAAGCTTAAAGCTATATGCTGTATAAATAAATGAGTGCGTGTGCGCAGCGCCACCTACGCTCACCGCGTCTGCCGCTCATTCAACGACACGAGGGAAGTGAAAGCAAGATGGCGGCTGATGGGCTTAGTGACGTCAGGGGGTGAAAGGTGTCTGCGCGATTAGAGCCAGCAGCCGCGCGGGAGGTCAGCGAGGGCGCCACTCTCGCCGACCATTTGTTTTGGCGCCAAAAATCCTAATCGCTTTAATTTTCATTAAAGCCTTCTCCTCCCCCTCCTCCTCCTGCTGCTCCTCCTCCTCGCGGCTTCCGTTTCAATTCCCTCGCACCCAAAGGGGATAATTAATGCCGCCGCGCATGCGCACCACAACCAAACAAATAAAAGCAAATTTATTAACGATTTTTTTTAAAAAAGAGTTTTTCATAACAGAAAGAGATGCTTCCGGTTTCAACTTTAAAAACCGATTCTAATGAGCGTTCCAGTTTGAATCCTTTTTTCTGCGCATCTTACATTTTTACGATGCTTTTCAAGGGAAAACTGAATTTCGCTTTGAATCTTTTTCATTATTACTTTTTTTTTGTTGCTGTTGTTGTTTGCGCGTGTTAAGATTGACAGTGCATCAAATTCTGGTTATACTACTAGGGGTGACGTCATATGAAGGGAGGTGAGGGGTGACGTCACTCAAAAGACCAATTAACCTCATTTCACTCTTTGAATTAATCTCGGCTTCCGGTTTTATGACATCCGAGATCAGTTATGCAAATTAAGAGTTAAAGTTGAACGTGCCAATTTAAAAAACCTCGATTTATCGTTTCTCCATAGTAAAAGAAAAAATCCCAATTCACCGTTTTCCATAAAAAAAAACTTCACTTCTATTAATCGTTTTTCCTTAATAAGAAAACCCCGATGCATCGTTTTTTAAATTTATTATTAAAACTAAGAAAGAAAATTTAAAAAATTAAAAAATAAATACAGTAATTCAAAAACCAAAAATAAAAAAAAAAATTATTTCTTTAATTTCCGGTATAAATATATTTAAATTATAAAATAAAATTATCAATAAAATCTTTTTCTTTTTTAAAAAATAAAATTTGAATGGAAGGAAAGAAATAAATTAACCGCGTTTCCGGAAATTGATCGTAGGTTAACCGATATTGTCATTAGATACAAAATAAACGAAATCCATTCTAACAAAAAAAAAATAAAATGAAATAAATTTAAAGCACTTAAAAATCAATCAATAAAATCCGTTTGTTCAATTTTTTTATCTTATTTTATTTTAAACCGGAAGTGCACACAAAAGCATTTATTAATATTTTTACTTTTATCTACTCAATTTCATGTGCATTTCCGGGGTTAGAAAAAAGGGTTATAAAATGGCGGCGGAAATGGTTTTGGTTGGGTCCTGTGGGGCGCAAACACAAAACAATACAAACTGATTGTTTTTGCAAAAAAAAATTTTCATTAGATGTATTTTGAAATTTTCAAAAAACAAAAACAAAAACAAAATAAAAGAATTTTTGGTCTGCTTTAAAAATAAATCTCAGACTTTGGAGTTGCGTTGGTCGCCGCCAGGGGGAGATAAAAATAGCAGGAGACATGGGAATAATAAGAAAAAAAGGAAATAATATTACGAAATATAAAAAAAAAAAAAATGGCGCGTGCGCTCAACGTGACGCTCATTAGCCATGCAGTGAAGTGGTCATCGAACTATCAACAAAGGACGCCGCTAGGTGGCAGCCGCTCAACAACAACAACAGCGAGTGTCAACCGTTGAGCTCAAAAACATCACGCGTCGCGTTGGAATAACATTAGACTCACGTTGTTTTCGTTTCTCCGCTCTTACGGAGGCGAGGAAAACCGGAAATGAGTGAAATTTTTCACGCAGATACTTTAACACATTCGAAATGTGCGGGTAATAGTTTCCATCCTTAGTTGAAATTTTTTCGAGAGTCAAAGGGCAATTTTTGCAAAATTAAAGTAAATAAGCGGAAAAACAGGACGAGTCCCATTAAAACTGCACGCGACAGGTCTGGTTTTAAATTTTCACGTCGTGGCGAACGAACGGAGAGCCGGAAATGAATAAAATTCACCACCTATATAAATTAACGTATTCAAAATATTCCGGTATTAATTTAAATCCTTAGTTGGAGTTTAGTCGAGAGTCAAAGGGCATTTTTTGCGAAATTAAAGTAAATGAGCTTAAAAACAAGACTAGTCCCATTAAAACTGCACGCGACAGGTCTGGTTTTAATTTTCTCGCCGTGGCGAACGAACGGAGAACCGGTAATGAATGCAACTCACCACCCCAATCAATTAACATATTCGAAATGTGCTCGTATTAGTTTCGGCCCTTAGCTGATTTTTTTTGGAAGGTCAAAGAGCCTTAAGTGCGAGCTTTAAAAGTAGCGAGATGAAAAAGCGCATCAGTCTCATTGGAATAACATTAGACTAATGTTGTTTTCGTTTCTCCGTTCTTACGAAAGCACGGAAAACCGGAAGTGCATGAAATTCACCGCAGATGTTCTTTCCCTTACTTCTAGCTCGGAGCTATAGTTTGAGTCCTTAGCTTCATTTCTTTTCGTAGGTCAAAGGGCAAATGTTTTGATGTTTTTTTTAATAAAAAAAAAATTCCGCTGAATTGAAAAACAACACATGTTCTATAGAAATCACATTGGACTCGTCCGCTTCTCTCTACCTTTCTCTGAAAGAGCGTTGACTCGTGTCGTTTGTCAACTCAACGCTCCAATTTCCGCGTTTAAAAAGAGAGGGGAGGGGAAGGGGGGTTGGTTTTGCTCGCCGAGGGAGTTGTATGGGGTGGGATAAGAAGAGGGATGGGGCATAGCAGGGGTTAAAAAAAAGTTTTCAGTGTCAGTGGGGGATAAGAATGGAGTTGAAAAGGGGTAAAAAAAACTTAAATAAAGGTTTTTTTCTAAAGGGGAGAAAGTGGAACAGAGAAGAAAAAAAAGGAGGGGCTTTAAGGGGGGAGGGGGAATAGCAGACGTTTTTTTTACCCTCTTATTTTTTTCATTCATTATTAAAATATTTTAAAGGTGTGTTTTTCATAGTAGGGTAAAGGGGGGGGAGGGGGGGGAGTGAGGGGTGACATCAACCCCTACCTTTTTCTCCCTATTTTTTTTTTTTTTTTAAGTGTAAAAAAAGCGCTAAAAATCAATGAAATTCAACAGTGTTTTTCGTTCCGTTAAAATGGCGGGAAACGAAGAGTGTGTGTGGGCGGTGACGTCATTGGGAGCCAGGGAGAGTGGGATTCCCAACCGCTGGCTCGTCCATACAACCTCACTACATCATCAATACCGTACAGTAAATTAACTCTATGAGGGATTTCAGAATTAAAAATGAGATTGAAAGATTTGCAAAAGATTTAAATGTGGATGTGATTTAAGGATTTTCAAAAAAAAAAGTATTGAGATTTCGAGGGAGATTTGAATTGATGAAACTTAACTAATACTGTATGAGGAGATTTAGGGATTTAAAATAAGATTTACGAATCCTGAAATCTGATTCAAATTGACAGAAATAATAATGAAGATTTAAGGAATGTTAAAAGATTTACAAAAACGATTTCTAAATTGTTTGAGAAAAGATTTACATTTCCGAGATATTATTTTTAAGATTTAAATCGATAAGATTTACATCGATGAGATTCAAATCAATAAGATTTAATAAGTGAGATTTACTTGTGCTTCCCAACCACTGCCCACGTGGGTGGGTTTAGATGAAAGGTGGGCGCCGGAAACGGAAAGCAATTTCATTTATTAAAGCGCGGCATCGTTTTCATTAACAACGCGTGGGCTTAATAAGTAAAAGGGAGACCAGCGCTGAATAAGGACTTCCGGTCCTTCTTCACCAAATCATAATAATTATTATTAATGTGCTATTAGCGTGTTCAGAAAGTCAGCGTGCACTCCTTCCCTTCCCACCGCACTCGGACTTTTTGAACGCACTGCCGCGGGAGAAGTGTCCTTTTGTTTGGTCATCGAGATAAGGAGCAGCGCGGGAAAAATAATTACACGTTGAAATATATTCCCGCGCTAAAAAAAAACGCACCTCCGGTCATCTGTTCGACCGAAAAGCGAGAAAGACAATTCGCGTGCTTTTTGCTACGTGCGCCTTCTCACCTCAGCCGTCGTCTGCTCAACCGAAGTGTAGCCTAAGGTTTGGCCGCGAGCCAAGTGTCTGTCGATGGGGGGCTGAGGGAGAAGAAGGGGGAGAGGGGTGAAAGAGACCATAACGGAGACGTTGACGGAGAAGGAGGTGCACCGGCACACTCTTCTTCCTTTAACGTTATTGCTACGTTTTTCCACTGAAGAAAAAGTTTTTCATTTTAAGAACTATTTCCGGTCTAAGGCGCACTTCCGGTTCGGGCACTGGCCTAGTGTAAGTGACCGCTCGACATAAAATATTTATCGAGCTCTTTTATCTAATTCATAATCGATCGATCGATGACGTCACTCATCGCTTCCGCTCCAAAACGGAAGTCATTGAACCGCTTAAATAGAGATTAGGAAAGTGCTGACTTATGAAAAAAAAAAAAAGCGGAAATAGAAATACGAGAGCGCACTAAAAATCACTCGGTAACTGAAATAAAAATTAACTTCCACTAAATAAAAAATAAAAGTCTCACTAAAATCATCACTAAAGCTGTGTTAAAACAGCGCTAAATTTCGAAATAAAATCCACTTAAATTTAATGCGCACTAAACAATTTTTTTTTTAATTAAAGCCGACACTAAAATGAATTTGACTTTAGTTTTTATAAGTCTGGTCACTTAAAGTGAGACTCTAAAGTGAGTGTTTTAGTGCTGTCGGCCTGTGCGTATAATTAACGAGGTGAAGCGAAGCAAAACGTGACTTGAAGACGCTCCACTAAACCTTTAAAAAATAATAACAAAGCGGAACTAAAAAAAAAAAAAAAAAACCCCGTAATATTTTTAAACGTAATTAATTAAGACGTAAAAAAAAATAAAAAGAATTAATTAAGTAAACACTAAAACTAAAAAAAGAGCCAAAATTGAGTTTGGATTTGAACCAAAAAACTGAGCGCAGACAAATAATAAAAAAAAAAAAAAAAAAACGAATTTATTAGTAGCACTTTTATTGGCTTTTAAGTGACGCACTAAACGCAGCTGCGTACATAAATGTCACCGGTGGGATATTTAATATAGCAGCGAAGAAGGAAAATAGTGGTCCTGGATAGGGATCCCGAGTCCTGAAAGGGGGCGCCCCACCTGCCCCCCACATAGCACTCTGCGCACACCTACTCGCGCAACTCGCGTTTTTAAGGAAACACTAAACATTTCAATTATTCTAATTAGTAAAAGCTGAAGTTAGTTAAATGTTACATTTTATCCGCCTCAAAAATTAAAAAATCCGCCATCTTGGATTTCAACTATTTTAACCAGAAGAATACGCTTAAGTCATTCGAAAAATACTTTAAGATTTCGGGGCGCGAGAGGGCGCTAAAAGACCAAGTGAGGGCCGCCATTTTGTTTTCTTAAAAGTAGTTAGGATGGGTATTAGTATCAAGGTCATGCCCCTGTCGAATGATGACCTTGACCCCTCCCCTCGTCTCCCCTTTCGCTCCACCCCCCCCCCCCCCCCCCCCCAACAACAACGACAACAGAAAAACAAAATGGAAGGTAAAAAAAAAAAAAAACAATTTTAATCTCGGAATATTTTCTGGGAAAGAAATGTTTTCCATTAGAAATCCAGGTTTAACCCTCACCGCTCCCCCCCCCCCCCGCCCCCTTCAACCCCCCCTCCCCTTATAAAGAGCTCCCTCTGGTGGTGGAGAAAGTGGTCGGCCAAACTGGTTAAGAGATTCAACCTAGTTAAGAAGAGCGTTGCCCTCTCTCTCTCCACTCCTTAACCTAACCAACCGGCTCAACCCCCTTAACCAGTCCCCCCTGCCCCCCTACACCCCTAACTCCCCTCTTAAACCAGTGGCCACGCCCACTGCAAGCTCAATACACTCGCTACAATCGCTTAACTACTAAAATAAACGCCACTAACTTCAAAACAACTTTTTTCTCTCTCTCTCTTTTTACTAAACGATAGCACTAAATTATTTGGTGTTTTTAAGTGCAGACTTTTATTAAGCGATTAGGATACACTAAAAATAGAATAATGCCTTACAAAGGCTCACTAAATTCAAAAATTAGTCACTGAATTTTTTTTTTTATTTTATTTTTATGAAAAAAAAAATCAGAACTAAAATTTTTAAAAAATTGACACTAAACTTTATACAGTAGAATCATCA
Organism: Polydesmus complanatus; assembly: GCA_034692225.1. Taxonomy (NCBI): domain Eukaryota; kingdom Metazoa; phylum Arthropoda; class Diplopoda; order Polydesmida; family Polydesmidae; genus Polydesmus; species Polydesmus complanatus. The sequence continues at coordinate 13,230 of JAQGAZ010002524.1, forward strand.
CAAGAAGCAAAGAACCACTAAAATTTAAAAATATTTACTAATATCTCAAAAACGGTCACTAAACTCAATGAATCATCACTAAAATGTAAAAGAAAACAGCATCACTAATCTCAAAAAATAAGCGCTAAAATCTAAAACATCACTGACAACTTAAAAAAACACTCACTAAACTTTTAAAAAATATCTCACTTAAATTTTGTAAAGGAATCACTAAAATTTAAAACACACTAAAGAAAAATGATCACTAAACGTAAAAAATAATAAACTTTAACGTACACTAAACTCTCTCCTTAATAATGGCACTTAAGTATCCGAGTTGACTAAAACGCGTTTACGTCATAGAAAGGCGACATTATATCTGAAGAGTGTGCCGGTGCACCACCTTCTCTTTTCGTCGATATAGAGAGGGTGGGCCGATGCACCTCTTTATTGCGCTAGATGCTAGGGTAGAGAGTGTGCCGCTGCACCACCTTCTCCGTTCATCGTTATAGAGAGGGTGGGCCGGTGCACCTCTTTATTCTGCGCTAGATGCTAGGGAAGAGAGTGTGCCGCTGCACCCCCCTCTCTCTCTCCCTCGCTGCTCGTTCGTTGCCAATGAACCTGCTAAATGGGTTAAATGCCTCCGATTAATCGATCGCTCCTCCTCCGACAATCGATGTCAACTATCGGCTGTTGGGTGACACATAAAAACAGGTTTTCATTATTATTGTTATTATCAGAAGAAGAAATAAAAGAAAAAGTGTTTCAGTGTTTCACTCGAATTCATTCACGTAATGAGCGGCGGACATTTTTTCATTAGGTCAGCGCCGGACTTCGTTTCCACCGGACGTTAAATCCACCCTTCCAACTACATGTACAGTACAGTACAAGGGTTGCTCGTTAAAAGAGGATTAAAAGTCCCCGAATTTTTTTTTTTAAACGGGATATTAAGTCCGATAGAAATAAATTCTTTAGACTTTTTTTAAATGAACTTTTAAATAACCCGGACTAAAAATCCTTTAAATAAAATTAAATTTCTCGGATTAAAATCCTACGTGAGTAAAATCCCCGGACTTTTAGTCTCCCGTTTAATGCGCTGTTAATTTCCGCCGAGTGACGTCATCGGGCGCCCTCTGGCGACGCTGATTAAACAGGAAGTGGATTGGCGGAGTAATTAGCGCGTGCGGTTTCCCTCGTGACGTCACCCGCCTCGCACCGGAAGTCGCGCCCCCCTCGCGGCGACCGCCCCCGCCAAGGTCAGTCGCCAGACGTCGCTCGCCTTTCAGACTAATTAACGCCGCCACTTCCGGTCGAGCAGTCACGTGGCAGCAGCAGACGACAACACTCGACAATTAGCGACGCGTGAATGAAAAAAAAAAACCTCGTTTCTGCGTTTCACCCCACCCCCCACACATTAAACCTCGATTCTACGTTCGACGAATGAGGAAAAAAAATAGTAGCCATATTATGGAAAAAGTAGACTTGCCCCATTGGAAGTGCTTTGGACAAGTCTCCGTTTTAATTATTCAATACGACTCGTGCTGTTTTTCATCTCAATACAATTACATGCATTAAAAATAATATGTTTTTAAACATGTAAAATTGTATTTCCGGTTTAGGCAGATGAAAAGTTAAGTTTAAAAATGATATTAAAAAAAAATTAAATTTTGAAATAAAAAAAAAAAAAAGATAAGTCCTATTGAAAAGGCATTGGACTAATCTGGTTTTCCGCATAAAAAGACAAATTAAAAAGCGTACGCCTCTCGTTTTAATGTAATAGGACATGTCTCCTTTTTCATCCCAGTATAAAATAAGCGCCTTCATCGCCTTATAACATTGGGGAAAGGATTCAGTAATTTTAAATTAATTCTTAAATGTCAAAGTTCAATTTCCGGTTTATGAGAATTTAAAATCAATAAAACAAAAAAATTTGTATTTCAAAAACAAACAAAAAAAAACAACACCAAAAACAAGATAAGTCCAGTTGAAATAACATTGAACAAGTCCCGTTTTTAAAAGCATTAAAAATTAAAAGTTTCGAGGGGCTTCTAATGGGTATTAATGGGAGGGGGGGGGGGGGAGAAGGAACGGAAGGGTTCAGACTGATCGATCCCCCTATTATTGTATGAACCCTTTTAATGGAGGGAGGGAACGGAAGTGGGCGTCGCTTTTCTTTTGTGAAAAATAAAGTTAAAAGTTTCAATTAAAACTTCAACGTTGAAGTTTCGCGGAATCGATTTCCCATCATTTTCAATCACAGGATCGAAAGTCCGGGGTGGGCGGAGCCATCAAACAGGCCACTCCACCCTCCTTCCTACCCTCCCCCCGGGTGGACGCGAATCAATCTCCCGCGGGATATTATGCAAATGAATAGGGATTGGACGGAAGCTGTCAAAATGTCCTCCGTCGGATGAAACCAAAGAAAAAAAAGTCCGGGGGAATAAAAAAAAAAAGTCTAGACGGGATTTTATATTCCTCACACACTCTTATTAAACTCAAATTCAAAATTTAAAAAAAAAAAAATTTGAGATGGAAAAACAAGACGAGTCCTGTTGAATTAACATTGGACTCGTATGCTTATTACTTCGCCAGGTATCGGATGAAAAACTAAGACTAGTCCAAAGTAGTTTTCATAGGACAAGGCTCTTTATTTTTCGCCTCCAAAAAAAACCCCATTTTTAATCGATTTTAACCGGAAATGAAATATTAAAATTTTCTAAAACAAGTTGAAAATAGAGATGGACCATTATAATATACCCAGTGCATAAAGAAACGGCCCTAAGAAAAAAAGTCGACATTTTTTTTCATGTTTTTAATCCAGATTTTAAATTTTGATGTATCGAAAACAAGACAAGTCCTTTTAAATTACCATTGGACTCAACCGCTTTTTAAGTTCGACAAGTTTCACGCCAAGCCAAAAAAAAAAAAAAAAAAACCAGACTAGTCCAATGCAAACTCATTAAGACATGTCTCGTTGTTTTGTTTTTTTAATCAACGCTTTTGGATTAAATTAAATTCGCTCTTATACAAATTCCTCGCTATTGTTAATTAGCAAAGGGCCTCTTGGTAATTAGGCCCATTCAACCCTTTTCCTTTAACACACACCCCCTATGGCGGCCATTTCTTTTTGTCTACGTGTATTTTGCATGAAGCTCAATCATGAAATTCAATTACCTAACGAATTGTTTACACGGCGGCGGCCATCTTGAAAAATGGCGGCGTTCAATTTGTTAATGCTGCGGTTTTAATTCGCACCCCCCCCCCCCCCCCGACACCTCTCTATTCAATTGGAGGGAGAAGGAGGTGGAATGCGGTGTTTTAATTGATTCGCTCACCGCGCATGCGCCTCCCCCCGCACGCCACCTGGTGGCAGCCACTCATATCATTAGGTAACGGGTGACAGGAAATTGAATTAAGCGCAGGCGGAAGTGAGTGAGGCTGCGCCGCAGGGTGAACCAACTCTCACTCATTCTGACGTCACACCTCACGCGCAACGCACTTCGTTATAGCGACGTTGAGATGTAAGGTCGGCTATTCGTTATAACGAAATTTGTTTAAAAAATGTTTGATATAACGAAATCAGCAACTAAACTTTGATATAACGAAGGTAGAAGCGTTGTTAAAACGAAATAATCACAGAGAACTCGGATATAACAAAACAAATAAAAAGAACTCGGGTGTAGCAAAATAATCAAATAAAACTCGGGTATAACAAAGGAATCATATAGAACTCGGGTATAACGATGCAATCAAATTAGAACTCGGATATAACGAAGTTATTTAAAAAACTCGGATGAAACAAAATAATCAAAAAAAAACTCGGATATAACGAAGTAATCTTATAAAACTCGAGTATAACAAAACCATCAAATTAGAACTCGGATATAACGAAATAATTAAAAAACTTGAGTGTAGCAAAATAATCAAATAAAACTCGGGCATAACGAAG
>JAQGAZ010002525.1:0-17132 GCA_034692225.1 Polydesmus complanatus
TACTAAAATCTGAGCATGAAAATGGACTTGAGAAATCAGGGTCTTATCTTGGGTTCATCAGAAGAAATCAAGATAAAGTTTGCTAGCAGATTTCGAAATAGTGGAAAATTCCATGAGTCATTATAATGGGAAAAAAAATACTTGAAATAAAATTAAGTATCCCTAATTCACTTACATATAATATAGCAACATAATTATAGAACCCTACACCAATCAAATGACATAAAACAACATAATAAGTTACGGCGATCAACAGGGTATAAGTACAGTGTGAAACGAGGGCACTTACAGCCGTAAAAACGGGCGAAACGCAGTTCGCGGTTTTTGGCACTTATAACCTTCATAAAACATCCTAAAACTAAATTAAAACTGAATAAAATATGAATTCAGTATAAATTATTGACTAAATGTAGCCATTTGAACCAAAATAAATAGCTTTTTAAAGCTAATCAAAGTAAATAACTTATATCAGCAATATAGGTCAGAATGGTTAAAATTAAGTGTTTGATATGAGATTAAAGAGGAAAGAGAATTAGAATTGAAAATGCCTATTATATATTTATAATAAAATTGTAGAAGAAATTATTAAATTAATTAGAATTTTCATCCATTTATTTATTTATTTCAGCCTGTTCAACCTTTGTAATTTTCTATGTCTCAACCATATGAGTCATCATGTGTAGAGACCTGTTAAGGGCACCGAGATGGACTCTGATAAGAGACTGGGAAGTATGGTTGTCATGGCAACCAACTTAATGTAGCTAGAGCATGGTTAAAACCGGTCATAGCCTGAGGCGAAGTAAAATAAACGTTTAGCAAAGATAAAGAGCTTTCAGAGGGCTAGAGCGCCGTGTATCTTAATTGCGAGAGCGCGAAAAGAGAAAACATGAGAATATACCGCAATAAGACATGTGGTATTAATTAATAACGTTAAAATAATTGGAATAAAAGTTATATTATAAATAGAGGGTAGAAAGAAAAGAGAATGAGGGCCTGTACGTAACACATCGATGATAGCTGAAATAAAAGTTGTAGAAAACATTCTTGTCTTCATGGTTAGTATTATGCTTATTTTTCATCGGGTTAACTCCATTTTAGATCTGGTAGGGAAAATGAAATGACAATAGCAAATGTTTGCCATTCCCACCTAAATCCTTGGGGCTTGACTGCATAAATAAAACGTGATTAATTAGAGGTTAAAAACAAAGTCTGAATTTCACAATTAACTAACTTCCCATGGTTATAATACAAGTTATAGGCATACTAGTGATATTCAAAATTAGACTCGTGCATTTTCTTTGTCAGAGTTCCCCAATGTGAAATATAGCATTCACTTGACCTAAGGAGAAACTTTTCTGGCAAACGATTATGTAGTCTATACTTCTCTAGACACACCAAAGTTGCTTTTGTGTGCTATTTCTAAACATCCTCTTACCATAGGTAAAATTCTTAAAACGGAAGAAGATGATGTGGCAGACTTATTATAGCTTCAACTCGATTATCCCTACAAGACTAATTAAGATGCATAAGGGTTTAACCACAACTTCATTTTTTTAAAGGCAAATTTTACTAGGTTTTAGTAGGAAGGGAGTGATACTGTTTTTGTGCAAAAGCAATCTATTAAAAATTGGGCTTCTTGTATGAATTATACAGGCATACAATGTTATTAAATTATAGTAATTGATAAATAAGCCTTCCTTATAATCTGTGATAACATTGTGATGTCATTCTTCAGTATTTAAAAGCTATTTTAAAATTTGATAATACTGCTTACTTAAATAGAGAGAGGCAATTTAGATAATTGCTGCAATTTATTGTCCTCAATTGATACTGTACATAAATATATTAGAATTGTTCAACTAATGTTATTTCTTCTAATATACTATGGTAGGGTCTGTTAGAAATATAACTATTTAAAGTTTTGGAGATGCCTGCTAACAATTATTTAAGTTACAATTAATTTATTTTCTATACTTTATTCATGATTTGATACACAGTTCTTGTAAATTGGACAATCTTAGTGCATTCACTTGCAAAGTTTTTTTATATTTGTGGAAATCTACACTTGTTAGTTTAAGAAGAGTATGGTTTTTTTAGGAAAGCTTCAAAAATTATAGTGTTTTTATTAAATTGACAAATGTATTCTGTATTTCAATTAAAAGGGAGAGCAGGGATACTCCTATCCATAGACCCAAAATACCTCCAATTTCTCCCACTAATGAAAAAGGCTACAAATGGGAAATTCAAATTTAGAAGTTTACTGATGAAAATGTTGTTAAGCAAATATTATTAATTATTATTGAACCTCAATTGTTGGTTTTTCTGTAATGATTTTTTTAGTTGCTGATCCACTATTAATACGAACCACAGCATTTCCTTCACTAATTCCAAATGGAAAAGATTAATTTTTTCAAGTAAAGCTGTGTACTTTTATTTGTAAAGTTATTACCTTAAATAATCAGAAAATTCAAAGCCATCTTTATATTTTCTTTGAAAAATGTCCTATTACATTCAAAATTTATTTAATATAAATTAATATCATTAAATGAAAAAAATGTGTGTATACATTTTTTTTGTACATGTACTTGTTGTGAGTAATGTCAAACTCGTAATTTTGATTTCTGAGGTAATTATATTAAAAAATATTATTTATTTATCAGTATAAATTATACATTTTTGTTTTCAACATTTACTTGCAAGGCATTTTGCATCCACACTGATTCGATTCTATAGATTGTGGAACAATAATTTTAGCACAAGCAAGCATATTTGTTTTTCCTTCAGAAGCCATGCAGTCAAGCAATTGGCTTGATCGACATAGTTGAAGACAAATCTATGAAATAAATTTATTAAGTAAAAGCTCTAAAACAAAATTAATTTTTGAAATGTTAATTTTTTTTTTGTTATAATTATTTATTTCAAATGATAACATGTGTAAACTTTTCAACTACTCCCTAATCCTAAACTACTAAAAAGTAAAATAAAAGTGATATCGTGGTGCTCCAGCATTGATCTTAGTTAAAAAGTTATACATTAATTACCTCATAATTGTATGTTGTATTAAAATCAGTTTGTAAGAATTCATATTCCCCAAGATTGATTGGATAATTAGATGCTTCATCAACACAATCACTAGGATATGGTTTTGGCAGTCTTACTGTTTTAGTCTACAAAACATGCAATTAATGCTTAATGTATTTAAGGTAAATTTAAATAAATTATTTACTAAAGAATATTTGATATTGACGTCATCTCCTGGAAAAACCTTTGTTGAACTCAAAGTAAATAAATCAACTAGTGGATACAATGAAAAGGGATGCAAAATAAGATTGGTTATCATAGGGAATCCAGAATAAACCGTTTCATATTTTGGAAATTTTAGTTTTAAGACTAATTCTGTAATAAAAAGTTTTGTTTTACTGTAATATCACATTTCAGCAGCAACTTGGACAGGACTGATTTTACCTTGAATATTATAAGCTAAACCAGAATCGTGTTCAATGGCTACACATTTGGTTACTACGGGGGGACTATAATGAGACATCCTATAATGAGTCACAAATTCTTTCTGTCTGAAATAGAAAATGTTTTTTTTAACATGTTAAGTTACTGTCATAAATTAAGCCATTTGAATGATGAATATGTTCTTTATAATGAACATACTTGCAGTTGTACTGCTTTCCATCTACTGTTCTGTATATGCAAGAAATAATTAAATCATCCGCTTTGGGTAAGACTGCTTCTTTTTCTTTATCAGTAAAAAGATCGTTGTACATGGCCGTACGAATGAATAATAGTGCCTACAAAATTATTATTACCAGTATAAAAATTTATATGTCCAGATTAAAATTTTTAAGGTTAAAAACCCAAATATAGGCTACACTGTGAGGCAAAAAAATCGAGAACACAAAAAAAAAGTCACAACTTTGTGAAAAATGCTTCGATTTAATTTATATTTGGCATTTATTTAGACCAATAGTGTATGAACAACTATAAATTTTAGCATATGCTCAAAGTGTCCTCCGGCTGAATTTACACAAGCCCAAAGTCTAACACGCCATTTTCGGGTTGCCGAGTCAATAATACGCTTTTCCAGTTCAATTCAAGTTTTCTTAATACGAAGTTTGAAGTTATCGAGAGTGTTTTTTTTTTGTCAAAATTTCATCCCTGTAATATTTTCCATCAATCTTAACTCCGGATTCAATAAAATGAATTCTCAATGACTTGAAGCTTCGAATTAAGAAAAACTTGGATTGATCTCGACCAGCGTACGACTTGTCAATCAGGTTAATTATGGTAGCTCAGTTTACTTGGTTAATTGAGTTAATCTTGTTTGCTAGATCTGGATTTGATTGGAGTTCCTTTTCATTAACATGAAATATAGACCAACTGCATAGAATTGGCATTGGAAAATCAGTCGGCTCTTGAGCCTGAGTTGTTGCTATTTGCTTCACATGGTGACTAGTTCATAATTAAAACCATTAGCGTTAAATTAAAATTAGCAATTTTAAGAGTAATTACTCTAAATATTGTGTCAAAGTTAAGTAGCTTTGATAGAAAGAGATCAATATGACAGCGGTGATTATAATGCCTCGCAATACCTTCTTCATATGAAAAAAACAAAGTCTGCATAATGCCCTATCATTGGGAATATGGTTAGCTCTGGGGCATAAGTCTAGTAATAAAGAGATGAGCACAGTGGCTGAGATGCCAATCCACAGACCCCATGTGCCACCAATAGAACTTAACACATTTTCAAACTAAATAATTTTATAATAATATTAAAATAATATTTTATAAAATTAAATATGTATATAAAATTAAATATGTATATAAAATTAAATATGTATATAAAATTAAATATGTATATAAAATTAAATATGAATATAAAATTAAATATGTATATAAAATTAAATATGTACAGTATATAAAATTAAATATTTATATAAATTTACTTGAGTTGATGGTTTTAAAGTTGAAGCAATTGTTGTTATAGGCAGTAATGGTATAGGTGCTTTTTTACTAGAGGACTTCACAGATTCTCTAACAAAATTAATAATTTCAAAACATGGAACTAATTTTTTTATTGATGAACAACTTTGATAATTATTCTAGTTTTATGTTGTATTTTTATGATAGAAATTGTTCAGTAATATTCACTTATGGTTAGCAGTTTAATGTTTTTTTAGAACTATCATCTAACCACAAACGTTAGGGGATAGTAAAGCGCAGCCTTGTTATAATGCGACATATTGCATGCCCCCAATACCCACACTGTATTAAAAAAATTATTTAGTGGAATAAACTTGATGCATCTTGGAAGTTATTACTATCTTGACGTTTTTTTAAGAGTGGGCTCCCTATTTCTTTAGTGTCACTATTCTGTTATAATTATGTATGATAAGAAGATTAAGAAAACGTTCTAATTTTTTCTCTATTACAGAAAAATATTAACTAAAGTCTAATTAAAGTTTAAAAGTAGTGAAAACTACCTGACATTTCTAAATCCCATGTTTAGCATGTGGAATATATTAACAAAAAAATACTATATTTTGTACCTAGAATTTATAATATTATTTGGTGATCCATTTTCCATTGTTAGAGCAATACCAACTAGGACTGGATTTGATGTCATTGCCAGACCCTAAGAAAAAAGTTTTTATATTTACTTAACAGTGTGGAAAAGTTTGATAATCACAAATTTGCAATTGCAAATATTTAAAAAAAAATACATAACATAAGCTTTATTACCATTTGTGTCACTTTACAGATACAATTATTTAGTGTAGAGTGCAATTTAAATATATGTGAGTTGGACTACATTTTGGTTTTTTTTTTTAACTGCAGAAGCAAATAGGAAGTGTTATTAAAAATTATAGCATGATTTAAACCTATAATAAAATTGTGCTTTTGTACTTTAAAGTTTGCAGTTAAAACTTACCACAAAAAATTCATCTCTACCGTCAAAATTAACAAATTTTTGGGCTTTTAAAATTTTTCTTCTTAAAAAATATAATTAAATTTTATATTATTTTTTTTTTTTTGATTTAATATTAAAAACAGGTTTTTTTTTTTTTTAAAAGAAGAAAGCCACTTACTGACAATTAGGTTTACACTGGCACAAATCTTCCATTTTTTCCTTAGGAATTTTATTGCAATCTTAAAATCATTGACAAGTCAGTTTTGATATTTGTTATTCAATAATGATTGACTTTTAAAGGTGTCTATCTTACATTGAGTGCATATGGGTAATCCCTTTGAATTGGTTTCAACCATAGAAGAAGGTCGAACACATTTGCAGTAAGTTAAAGTCAACTCATAAACACACTGATCTAAGCAACTCTAAAATAATACAATTGCAATCATCAGACTTGGGATTTTATTTTATATTACTGTACTTCATAGGAATAGCTGAAAGGTACTGAATTATCTGCTTTAAGCACTACATCCCATGTCTTAACATTGTTTGATGTTATATGGTTTACACATGTGCTGCTCATTGGCCAAGACTGAGGCTCCACTATTATCTACCAGCATAAAATAACAATGTTTATAGTATCACAAGATTGTTAATCATAGGATTTAATGAATTTACATTTTTCACAGTTATATGCACATTTGTGAAGAAAAATGTATTAAGTTGAATAGTGTTGTCTGGCTGAAAAACAGGAGGATTTCCAGTCTCATGGATGATAAATATCTCGAACATTTTGAATTCCAAAGCTGCAGTTTCTGTTTTAGTTTTAGACCAATATATATTAGAATAAATAGAAAATACAGGGTGGGGCATTAATACTTGTTTTTTTGAAAACTAATAAAATTTACATGTAATGGTTTTTTATAAAATGATTTGAAATCTTGAACTACGTTTTTTAGTTAAAAAAAACTATCAGCAAAAATGTTGATTTTTTTAGCTTTCAAAAAAAGAAAGTATTAATGCCCCACTTTGTATAAATAGCATGGAAAATAGCTATTACGTTCATTCAATGTGAATGTTAGACAATTTCCATACAATAAGTGATTGAAGGCGACAAAGGTCCTAAAAAAGTCAAATAATTAAAAATCTGTTCTCTTACATATTATAAATTGTTATTTTATGGTACATAATTAATTTATAAATTTTTTGATAATGTTATAAATTTTTCAGTTACCCATTATGATTTGATGGCGGATAGAAATCTAATGCTGTTGCAAATCGGTATCTTTCACTTGCAGGCATTTGAGAAAGACAATATAAAGATGGGTTAAATTTACCAACTCCATCACATGTCCGATTCTTAAAAACCTACAGAAGTTATTTAATTTTAATTGCTAAAGTAAAATAAAAGTAATTATGAATAAAAATATTTTAAAAGACACAATTAAGGAGAAAGGTTGAAGAAAATAAAACCCTTAAAAAATGAAATGTGTGTGTAGCTTACATTTTTCATAAAACCAGTTCTACTTAAATCTTTAGTGCAAAGAGTTAGATCATAAGTAGATGCACCAAACACTTCCTCTTCTAGCTCAGTTATTGGACCTCTGCCATTTTTTTTTAAAAAAGGATAAATTAATGTTGAGTTATTTTAATAATTAATGAAATTTTACTCGATGTATGTTTCTATTAGAGTTGACATCTGATAGGTAGCCATGAGTGCTCCTAGACACATGAGGAAAAGCCAAAAATATTTTCTGGGATTATTTTCAGCCAAATGGACTTGGTCCACAGCAGAGATAGAACTACTGATCAACATCTTTCCCCTTCCTTTTTGGAAATGAAGGAAATTTGCGTGGGTATTTATACTGTATTCAAATTTTCTAATTGAAAAAACATCAGCAGCCTTTCCAAACATTTTCAAAATTTATTAATTTTGATCTTTTAACCTGTAAAAGCATTTACGTTAAACCCCTGCTTTGTTAGGTAAAATAATATTTAGCTGCCTTAATGCTATATAACAATTCAAAATTTTTAATAAATTTTTTTAGAAGGGAGAAAAAAAAATTTAATTTGAAAATTTGTAGCTAAAAGCCAAAAAATTTAAATTTAAAAGGTTGCATTTAATTGTATTGATTTTTTAAAAGCTTTCTTGGCAATTTTCCAACACGCTAAATTAAAAGCTTGATATAATACGTCATATTAAAAAAAATGTAGCATACAGGGTGGCACGAAAACCATGTGTAGGAATTTTCATTTAGCTCACGTGTTATTACAGTGAACACCAACTAAAATTTATTTCCAGTTAAATATAGGTGTATACCATTGTGTTGACATTACAAATAAGGCCAAGAAAATTCTGTTTCGATATCGTTAGCAAATCCTGATATTTTGATTCAGTTGGTATATATTATTGATGAAACAGCAACAAATTAGATTTTTGTGAATAATTCGCTTCCTATGCATCATACATCGATGAATGCTGAATTGAAAGTTGTAGAAGACATTGCTGTCTTCATGATTAGTATTATGCCTATTTTTTAGCAGGTTTACTTCAATCAAGATCTGGTGGGGAAAATGAAATGGGAATAGCAAATATTGCACATGATGAAGACAGACATGTTTTTCAAGTGCTGTATAATTGGAATGGATGATAATGCAATTTTGTTTTTGTAAGTGATAAACTGGCATTGATACAATGAATTGCAACAGTGATGGTAAGTTATTTATTACATAGTTTTAAATTTCTTAGCAAATTATTATAAATAACCTCAGAAAAATTTAGTCCTACCAATGTTTTATCTTGAGAATATAAATAAGGACTATCTGTTAATCTTAGAATAGTATTCATGATTAGTAAACAGTTTTAAATGCAGATAACTAATTATAATTTTATACATAATTCTTAAAACAACTTCAACAATAAGTGTTTACAATATTGGGAGAGATGGTTGATACCAACCTCGTGCTGAAGCTTGAAAAAAATGATTACAAGGCGAGATTGTGATTGGTATAAAAAACTGTGAAAATTTTGTTTCTAATCAAAACATTTGCATTAAAAATGATGATTGAAATGCCAAAATACTTAATGAAAGCTATTATCTTGTTATTGGTTCCAATTCAATCAGACAGCTGTTGTAGAAAATGTTTAAGTTGATGAATAAAAATATACAAATTATTTTGTCTGCATTTTATTAAGTACTGAAAATTTAATCGGGTTGTTGAAAAAAGCATCTAAAATAAAATTTAAAAAAAAATTGAAAGTGCCATGCTTATTGGTTACTCCGAGGAAGCTAAAACCAATTGGCTTTGGGACTTTCAAAAACTTTCAATGCTCCCAAAGAAATGCATACTTTCGAACTAACAATGCTACCTAAAGGTAAATCAGCAATTTCTTGTTGCTGGGTGTACAGGAAGAAAACAAATCCTGACAAGAGCATCCAATAATACAAAGCAAGGTTAGTTGCATGCAGTTTCCTACAAATGAAAGGTATTGATTACAACGAAACATTTGCACGGGTAGTATGGTCAGCCCTCGCTTGCCCTTGCTGTTCAATGTGGATATCACGTACATCCCATGGATGTCATCACAGCATATGTACAAGGAAACTTGGAGGAAGAAATCTACATGCAGTAACCGCATGAATTTACAAGAGCTGGACACAAAAACAAAGTTTACAAGCTCTGTCAGCCACTTTATGGATTGAAGCAAACTGGACACGTGCGGTAAAATTGATTACACAATTATCTCACAATCGGACTGAAATTGAAATAACTGGTCAATGATCACTGCATACTGCATAGTGTATGTCGACGATCTATTCATTTTTGGGCCAAATTTGCGCAAAATTGAAAAGATAAAAGAGCAACTTAGCAATGAATTCAATATAAAAGATCTTGATAAGCTACATTATTATCTCGAAATTGAAGTTGATCAGGTGGGAGAGGTAGGTTCGATTACCATCGTGAACTACACATCCGTGAACTACTTCAACAGTTTTCTATGGATCAAGCACGACAGGTAATGACCCCATTTGATATGCAAGTAGAGTAGTTAATGCTCTTCTTAACACTAACGAGACAACACGTTTAAGTTGGTCTCTCCTATGTTCTAATTTGAAATTTTGTTTCAACGTTTAATACATCTATTATTATTATTATAATTAAGTTAATTCCCACTATGTGAAATTAAAATACTAACAACTAATTTTATTAAAAATTTATAAAATTTGTCAAACATTTAAATAAGTCAATCGAAAAAATTAAAGCTAAAATATTTTTCTAATTAAAACTTTCAATTTATTACAAACATTTTTTTTTTATTTTTGTATATAAACAATGGATCTCTCGGTCCCTCAATGTAAAAACATCTTCTCATCACGAGTGCTAATAAAAAATCATCGCACTTTTTTTTACAAACATTATTGATTTTTTTCTTTGATAATTAAACTTGTGACGTTTTTTTTAATATTTATAATAATTATTATTATTATTATAACAATATGATTTGATAAATTTTATTTGCTGTATTTTTTTGTTTTCTTTTATTTAAAAAGAAAAAGAAAAGTTAAATAGATTTGAATAATAACATATTATACGAACAAACAACAAGAAAATGATCTTAAAAATTTTCTAATTAGATTTTTTTTTTGAGAACAATAATAATTAATTTGAGTAAAACTAATTAATAATAATAATAATTGTGAATACAAGTTACATAAGCCCTAAAATTTTTTAAAATTTACATAAACAACTAATTTTATAATTTTTTTTTTTTTAGTATAAAAAGTGTGTTTAAAGCAGCATTAAAAAATTAATTAACCCATTAAAAAATCATTAGAAATGTGGAATTAATAAAAAAAAACCATAATACTGTACATTGCATGGAATTAAAATTAGAATAAAAATAAGTAAATAAAATTGGAATTTAGGTGGAAATTAGGGAATAATAAAAAAATTAGGCAATTTAAAGCAGCAAAAAAACTTAAAAATTAAATGCAGCAGAAAAGTGAAATTAGATTGTGCAAATAACCAAGTTGAATACAGCAGAAAAGAAAATTTAAATTAAATACAGCAAAACATAGTAGTTGTTTACTGTTAAAAACAGCAAAAAAAAATGAGAATTAAACAGTTAAAAATAGCAAAATGAGGATTTTTAAAACAATTAAAAAGTAAATAATGCGCAGATGATATGCGCAGGAGCACTTATTAGATTTTCTAAAAAACAATTAATTAAATGAAACGCCAATAATTAATGATTATTGATTAGAGTAATTAACTAGCAGGACCCAATAAAGTTGAGCAAATGGTCTGCCTAATTACAATAATTAACACTTAGAAAATTAATTAATTGTTTTTTTAAGAAAGAGAGAGAGAAAATTCAGTTTTTTGTCTCTTCAAAATTTATATTGACACACTGTGAAATTTTCAATCAATCAATCAATATCCATTAATTCAATTCATCAAACTCATCAAATAGGTATTATCAATAATATTACTGTACTTAAATAAATCAATATGTCGGATCAATTTATCAATCATTCAGTGTTTCAAATCGTGAATCAAAATATTGAATCCATCAATTAAATCAATAAGGTCAATAATTATTCATCAATCTATTTATCCAATACTTGGGACAGTTTTTCAGTTAATGGAACAATCTGATAATAATTACATCATTAAATGGTTCAATCTAAGCAATCATTAATTCAAACAGCCAATTATTGACTCAAATCAATCAATACAGTTAGTCAATCAATTAATAAATGGGTAAATTTATCAGACAATGCATCAATCTTTCAATCAAAGGATCAATCTATCAATCAATGAATCAATCTATCAATCAATGGATAAATCTATCAATCAATGGATCAGTCTATTAAGCAATGATTGACTTCATCAATCAACGCATCAATCTGTCAATGAAAACATCAATAAATCAATATATCAGTCTATCAATCAATCCAATACTTTATCGATCAATGAGTCAAACTATCAATGCTTCAATTAACTGATTGAAATGTTTCAATCAACAGATGCAGGGCACAATCAATCAGTCATAATTATTCAAAATCCAATCAATGGATCAATCAATCAATTATCGGTATTTTATTCGTGATTATGTTGTTATTGGTTAATCAGTCATTTGGATATGGAAGCGATGCTCAAGCAGCTGGAGGCTTCGTCAGCGCTGCAGGGCGAGGTTAGCGGAAAGTCAGCGCTGCAGGGCGAGGTCAGCGCCAGGTCTCCATTGGTCTGAGTGGGGCGGGGGCTGGAACGGGACACGCCCCCTCCGTGCCTGTTGAACTTCATGCTCTGCCCCGCTCCTCCGTAGGTTCCCCTCGAAGCCCCACCTCCTCCGCCGCCACCACCGCCGCTGCTGGGTTGGGCCCCCTGGCGGACGTTCTTGTAGGGCTGACAAAGCACGATGTAGAGTTTGGGGGTGAAGAGGCACCCCAGGGCCACCGTAGCCGACAGGCTGAGGCACATGCAGATGCTGGCGATCTGGATCTGAAAGCGGAAGTCAATTAAATCAACCAGATGTTAGTCAACGGGGCACTAAACTTGATTTAATAGTCACTAAACTAGATTTAATAGTTACTAAACTGATTTTTTATGGCACTAAACTAGATTTTCACGTCACTAAACTGGATTTGTATGTTACTAAACTTAGCTTACATGCCACTAAACTCCATTTAAAAGTCACTAAACTTGACTTAAAAGTCATTAAACTTGATTTAAGTCTATAAACTCCATTTAATAGCCACTAAACTTGGCTTACATGCCACTAAACTTTATTTAAAAATCGCTGAACTTAACTTAAAAGTCACTAATTTTGATTTAAGTCACTAATCTTGATTTAAGTCACTAAACTTGACTTAAAGGTCACTAAACTTGACTTAAAAGTCACTAAACTTGATTAAAGTATACATTAAACTGATTTGTATGTCACTACATTAACTTACATGCTACTAAACTTCATATAAAAGTCATTAAACTTGATTTACTGGTCACTAAACTTGATTTACCGGTCACTAAACTTGATTTACTGGTCACTAAACTTGATTTACTGGTCACTAAACTTGATTTACTGGTCACTAAACTTGATTTACTGGTCACTAAACTTTATGTAAACTTAATTAGAGTGTCAGAAATTTCAACTCATCTCCTTCTAAAGTCACTAAACAAAGTTCTTCCACTCATTAAACTCGATTAATGTGACTTATCTCTAAAACTCCCTAACATTTAACAGTTGCTTTTGTGTGTTTCGCGTCTCACCCTGTAGTCGTTGTGCGTCCCGAAGTAGATGGGGATGAAGGCGAGCCAGACGATGCAAGTAGAGTACATGGAGAAGCCGATGTACTTGGCCTCGTTGAAGTTCTCGGGGATCTTACGGGTCTTGAAGGCGTACCAGGTGCAGAGGGCGATGAGGATCATGTTGTAGAGGAGGGAGACGACCAGGGACACGTTGGAGATGCCGCACTGCAGGACCACCGTGAAGCGCGAGGGATAGGACTCTTTGGTGCGCGGCTCCTCGATGATCAGCCAGGCGATGGAGCCGAACAGCTGGAAGGACACGATGGCCAGCGATATACACACCTACAACACACACAAAAACAGGATGTAAGGGATTGGAGTAGCATAGAAAACATAGCAAAACACTCTTAAAACACCTGAAAACACTTAAAACATAAAATTAAGTTTGACTTTCACTCTAAAAGCTTCTTAGTTAAGTTAAGCAGTCTCTTAAAACATTAGAAAACGCAAAACTAAACTTATTGAAAACGTTTTTGGAAACTTGAAAACAGCTAAAAACATGAAAAAACGCTTAAGATAATCTTTTAAAACAGCAACAAGCGTCAAAAATAGCTGAGTTCACTCTTAAAACATAAACTAACGGTTGACTTAACTTTTAAAACACTATAGTCAGGTATAAAAACAACTAAAAACACTGCTAAAACATAGAACTACGCTTGAATAAACCTTTAAAAACACCTAAAAACTGTTTTAAAAAGTTCCAAACACAGTTTTAAAACATCTAAAAACACTTTTTTAGTTCTAAAAAGTTGTTCTAAAATATCTAAAAAAGCTCTAAAACACTTAAAAACAATTCTAAAACACCTAAAAGCAGTTTCTAAAGTCTAAAAAATAGTTCTAATGCAGTTCAAAGCATGTTTGAAGTTCCAAAATCGGTTTTGTAATATTAAAAATCGCATTATAAGTTCATAAAACAGCTCCAAAACACTTAAAAGCACATTCTTAAGGTCCTAAAACAATTTCAAAAAACTTAGAAGCACTTTCTAAGCTATAAAAATGAACCAAAACAGCTAAAAGCACCTTACAAAGTTCCAAAAACATTTCTAAAACAACTAAAATCACTTTCTAAAACAATTCTATAAAACACTTAAAAACAGGCATAGAACTCTCATTAGAAGGTCACTTGGGCCAGTGTGTACTTGCGAGTGAGGCGAGGTGTATCCGGGCCTCTTGACGGAGCGCACCCCGCGGTTGAAGATGCGGGAGATGCGGTTGGTCTTGGTGAAGATGGCGGAGTAGCAGATGGAGAGGCAGAGGCCGAGGCAGACGCGCAGGAGGGCGCAGGTGGGCGTGGTGGGTTTGGCCAGCAGGACGAAGGTGGTGGCGTAGCAGGTGAGGATGCCCAGGAGCAGGACGTAGCACAGCTCGCGGCCGGAAGCCATGATGACGGGGGTGGCGTTGTAGCGGATGAAGACGGCCATGATGGCCAGGGTGACCACGATGCCTAGGGAGGCGAAGGCGATGGGCACTAGGGCCCAGGGCGAGGACCAGGACATGAACTCGGTGGGCAGGCGCACGCAGGAGGTTTTGCGGGGGTCGGGGCGGAAAGCCAGCTGGCAGGCGATGCACGTGTCGTTGAACAGGTACTCGTCGTCACGACAGGGCACGCACGTCCAGCAGCAGCGAGAGCCCTAAGCACGCAAAATTATTATTAGTTATAATTTTTATATAGCTGCCCCTGAACAACCTCGTAGACTTAACAATATGTAAACATAAAACAAACTGCTCCGCAATACACGTGATTTCTTTAATCGAATTTAATGGACAGATTAATCGAGGTTAGTGACCATTTATTTGAATTTAGAGACTGTTGCTTTGAGTTTAGTGACTGATTAATTGAGTTTAGGGACTGTTTAATTGAGTTTAGTGCCTGCTTAATTAAGTTTAGTGACTACTTAATTGAGTTTAGTGACTGTTTAATTGTGTTTAGTGCCTGCTTAATTGAGTTTAGTGACTGCTTAATTGAGTTTAGTGACTGTTTAATTGAGTTTAGTGACTTTAATCGAGTTTAGTGCTCGGAATTAAATTTAGTGACTGTTTAATAGAGTTTAGTGACTGTTTAATTGAGTTTAGTGACTTTAATTGAGTTTAGTGCCTGCTTTATTGAGTTTAGTGACTGTTTAATTGAGTTAAGTGACTGCTAAATGGAGTTTAGTGACTTTAATTGAGTTTAGTGACTGTTTAATTGAGTTTAGTGCTCGGAATTAAATTTAGTGACTGTTTAATAGAGTTTAGTGATTGTTTAATAAAGTTTAGTGACTGTTTAATAGAGTTTAGTGACTGCTTAATTAAGTTTAGTGCTTGGAATTGAGTTTAGTGACTGCTTAATTGAGTTTAGTGACTGCTTAATTGAGTTTAGTCCCTGCTTAATTGAGTTTAGTGACTGATTAATCAAGTTTAGTGACTTATTAATTGAGTTTAGTGACTGTTTAATAGAGTTTAGTGCTTGGAATTGAGATAAGTGACTGATTAATTGAGTTTAGTGATTGATTAATTAAGTTTAGTGATTGATTAATTGAGTTTAGTGCTCGGAATTAAATTTAGTGACTGTTTAATAGAGTTTAGTGATTGTTTAATAAAGTTTAGTGACTGTTTAATAGAGTTTAGTGACTGCTTAATTAAGTTTAGTGCTTGGAATTGAGTTTAGTGACTGCTTAATTGAGTTTAGTGACTGCTTAATTGAGTTTAGTCCCTGCTTAATTGAGTTTAGTGACTGATTAATCAAGTTTAGTGACTTATTAATTGAGTTTAGTGACTGTTTAATAGAGTTTAGTGCTTGGAATTGAGATAAGTGACTGATTAATTGAGTTTAGTGATTGATTAATTAAGTTTAGTGATTGATTAATTGAGTTTAGTGACTGGAATTGAGTTTAGTGACTGCTTAATTGAGTTTAGTGACTGCTTAATTGAGTTTAGTTGCTGTTTAATATAGTTTAGTGACTCCGTTATTTAGTTTAGCAGCTTTTAAATTAAGTTTAGTGACTGTATAACTGAGTTTCGTAACCATTCAATTGACTTTAGTGAGTCAGCGCAAGCCTCCCCAGTTGTTTAATTTTTAGTGCTATGCAGTGCAGCGTGCTTTCGTTTTCCTAATGCTATGTCTAAGGAGATGCTCAGGGGCCGCTTCTCTCCTCTGCAGTTGGTTCACCTGGTAGGAGCGATGGTGCCCCCAGTTGCAGTCTTCGCTGCAGATAGAGGGCGGCGGTGTAGGCGTGGCCTCGCCTCTCCACTTGAGCTGCTTCCGGTTTAGATACAACCTAGAATTATTAAAAGGAGATATGAACATAAGATTGATTGACGGGGGGGATTGATGGATTGACCCTTCGCTCCAGTTGCCGATCTTGACGTAGTCGTACTTCCCGTTCGCCTGCCTCTGGTACTGGAAGATGTCGTAACTTCCGTAAGCGTCGCCGGCCGCGTTGAACTTCACCTCCCTGTTCTGCCGCCCTGGTGGGGAGAAACAGGAAACGCAGCCGTCAATATCATCAATCAATCAGAGAGAAATTAGGTGAAGGAAAAGTGCTTTCGTAAATAGTGAATTAGATAAACAAGTTTTTACTACAGTTGAAGGAAAGTTTGATTGACGATTAATTTGAGGTGTTGATCAATATTTTGATAGAGCTTCATTAATTATTTTTCTTGAAAGTTTGATGCGATATTTATTAGAAAATTTGATAAAAAAAATTAGGTAGAAAATTGATCAATATTTAGAAAAAATTTGCTTAATTATTTATGGAAATTTGAACAATATTTTATAGAAATTTGATCAATATTTTATGGAAATTTGATCAATATTTTAAGAAAATTTGATCAATATTTTATGGAAATTTGATCAATATTTTATGGAAATTTGATCAATATTTTATGGAAATTTGATCAATATTTTATGGAAATTTGATCA
>JAQGAZ010002526.1:0-17130 GCA_034692225.1 Polydesmus complanatus
ATTTTTTTTTCCCCCCCCCCCCCCCCCCCCCCCTGCTATAAAATAATTAATAGATAAATAATGATGTCTTCAAAATTAAAGCTTCATAATAAATAAGTCACGAGATTTGAAATCAGCTATTGCGATATTCATGATCGAAAAATGATAATCCGATCGAATTAAATTAATTACCGGTATATTCTATTCTGGTTTTACAATTGCCGAGCAAAAAAAAAATAATGATAATAAAAAATAAAAACATTCATTCATTGTCCGTCAGTGTTATTATGTCGAAGTAACAAAATTATTAAAATCCCGATTTTTCGTTCTGGTGTTCGCTTACGCCAGCAACACAGCACAAGTGGTGTTCATATGTAAGCGACATTTTTCTTGTTATTTTCTCCTAATGACCCAATTTATGTCATTACCATTGCATATACGTGTATTTATAAACTCAAAATGCGACATCTGAACTACTACTTCGCAATTTGAAACAAAACGTTAACATAGTTTTTCGCCCGCAAAAATTCATCAAAATTCAAGTCCAAACTACGGCAACAATTTTTTTTTTAATATAAAAAACATAACTCAAAACAGAAATTTAATTAAGCAAAAAAAAAAAAAAAAAAGGTTATCGCTTTCTACTTTCCCCTACTTAATAAGCTAATAACTGTTGTAGGAAAAAAACCAAACGAAAAACTCGTTCATTAAAGTACTGTATTTGAAAGAAAAAAAAAACTACCTACTGTATATAAAAAAAATGTTTTAAAGCAAAATAATTACAAAATTTATCTAATGGTAATTTAATTAAATTAAAACGCGCGTTATCACTAACCCATTTAATAATAACAATTGAAGCAAACGCATCCGAATAAAAATAGCACATATTTTTTTTTGCAACTGCGTCGATTTTTAAACACAAGTGTCTTTTAGTTGATAAAGCTCGACTCATCTTTTTTTTTTTTTCGCAAAAAAATAATATCAATATCGTCATAGATATGAACAGCTGAGCAAGATTGGCAGATGCAATAATTACGTTGCGAGTCTCTATAATATGCAGATCACATTTTTTTTAAAAAAAAAACCACCTTAACATCAAAACAAACCATCCTTCCCCCTCACTTTTCTCATTTCGAAAGCAATTCAACCTTTCGTCCTCACCTTTTCATATCAGTCAGTGCATCGTTCCGTCGATTTCCTCAAAATACCAGCGCGCGTTTAATCCAATTAATCCCCGCCAAATAAAATATCATAAGCAAACGTCACGTCACGCTGCGCCACTTAACGATCAAAATGTTGGGTTGTTGTGGACGGAAATGGTCGTTGTCGACATAAATTCGCCATGGCGGAACACTCGACGCACAAACAGCATCTCGCATTATTATTAGCTCACTTTTCCTACTGTCGGATCCGATTGCTGGATTCAAAAAGTTGTTCAATACAAGTTAACGTCATCCTCGTCTTCTTCGCACGTTTCCTTAATTAAAACCTCGAAACGCCTTCTCTATAGTCTTATTCGACGACGCCATTAAGTTTACATCGTCGACGTATCGAGTCACCAAAAAAAAATAAATTAAAACAAAAGCGATACCTGGCAAGGCTTTTGATGCCGAATTGCGATCGAATCGACCGGTACACATTAAACAATCGATAAGGAAATAGATTATCAATTCCGACGGGACTTGTTTTCCCCCATTTCACAACGTACTGTACAACTACAGATTAGATTAGAGTTAATAGAAATACTGGATCGCCTATCACAGTAATTCACATGTCAAACTTTATAATTAACGCGAACTGCAGCGCTCAAACTATAATTAGAATTTACACTGATTTATATAATTTTCATTTCTTAACTGAATTTTGAGGAGACTAATTTGTAATTTTTAAAAACATTTAATGCCGCAATTATTATTATTAAAATCGGTAACAAAATTTTGTTAAAAATTTAATTTGAACAGAATTCTCTTATCGAATTTACAGTAGGCCTTAAATAAATGGCGACGAAACATTTTATCGCTAAAAATAACACAAATCTGAATGTCTAGGACTCTAGAGCAAAAGCCTTTAGAATTCAAAAAAAATATATATACTGTATACAGTATATACACACTCGTATAATATTATGCACAGTATAATTTTTACTCCGGTATTTCAAAATTAAGCAAGAAAACAAAAAACTTAAAACTGATCTAAACTCAGAATTTATAGTAATCACGACGTTATAAGCTAATTGTAATTAAGAGATCTACCTGCACAATCAAAATATTTATTTTCAACACTAATTTCCTTGCACATGCCATACTATTTGATAAAATTTTTAACTCTTGATAAATTTCCTAAATTGTTATTGGCGAAAATCGGTAATCTAGATATATCACCATGCATGTTTTTAAATTAAAAACTATCAAATTAAATCTACTGTAAATCCTTTTTTTTTCCTATTTTTAAACGTATTTTTGTTCTTGATCCTAATAAAATGTTGCAATCTCAGATTTGCATTCACGTTTTGCACATAAAGCACACGATTTTGTTATTTAGCGAGTTACTCCCAACATAAGATGACTACCCCAGATAAGCGGGGAATTACAATATAAAAACCGCATGCGGTACCGAAAACCAGCTTAACGAAATCTCATATGCAGCGCACTTAGTGCCTTGAAGCAGACCTTGGTGCTAAGAACGAACATCGTACAAAAATTTGCCAGATAAATAAACGTTCTGGACTAGATTCTAATTACTCTACTATTCTATTTTCCTTCCAAACTCAATTTAATATAAAATATAAAAAAAGCAAGAAAATGTGCGCGAGGAGTCGTCGTCTTGAGAACTGGGCGTGCATACTTTTGTGAGTGTATTGTGCGTGGAGCAACAAACAGATTGTTGTTTTTCAAGCACCGTTGTGGAAATGAATGCAGACACTGACGAAATGGTGCTCATGTGAATCGCCTATTCACGTGTTTAATGACACGCTTCTGATCAAGGTCTCAACCCAAAAACCCCGCATGTTTACTAGCTAAAATGGCTTCGTTTACGAAATTAAAAAAAAAAAAATGTAAATAAAAAATGATAATAAAATTTGCAAAATGTGCAAACCCATTTTTTTTCTCAAATCAATTTTATATTTTAATTTTGTACTAATTGTCCACATTACAATGATAGTTTTACAAAATCCCATAAATCTAACTTACTAATTGAATCGAATAAATTCATACACATAAATAAAATTAAATTCAGCCATTAAAAAAATATGATTTAATCTCGAAATTTCTATACCGTGCCGATAATTAATTACCGGTAATTTATAATAAAAGTTAAATAATTTGAGAATTTTTTTGTAAGCTACCACTTCTTTATCAAAATGAGTACCGCGCTTATCTACTTTTTCTATTGGTAAAATTTTGGATGAAGAAAATGAAAGTGTTTTTCTCTATCTCTACAATGGACCTACTTAAGGAACAGCTGTTTTCGCGGGACTAGAACTGTAACATGTATGCAAAATATTGCCTGATGATTTTAAACTACAGAAATCCCTTCCGTCTCCAAACGTTCAACCGGACCGCCGTCCTGGTGTGTTCCGGCTTACTTTCACCCCAGAAAGAAGTCCCTTCGAGTTCTATAACTGTGGTACCGTATGTATTTTTATCTTCCTGTGATTAAAAAATTTACCCGTCCTTAGTTTTACGCAGACTCAATATACCGTACGCGATAACTGTACAAAATTACGTTTCATGCGATACCGTTAATGCAAAAATGCGTAGGCCTATTTAAATAAGATTAAAATACGCATTTTGCGTTTAAGATCGCAAAAAGCATGATGAACGACATGAATGTACGGTATTCAAATACAGTAATTATATTAACGGTACTAATTTTACACGTACATTCATCTTGAAATAAAAGTGCAAAGCAGTCAACCTCCTCTCAATCGGCTAACAACATCTCTCCATTTAAGTTTTCCCTCATCAGACGCGAAGAGCAATCGACGATGGAAAAATGGTAATGATAGAGTGAATCAAGGCCATCAATTAAAAAAGTAGCTTTCAACAACAACAATCACTTTTTTAAACACTAATCTCAAAATTCAATTTTTATCAGTGAACAATGCGAGATACCGAACATTCAAATAATACAGTAGGAACCCTTGTTAACCGGCCTGATGTGGATTGGAGATTAGCCATACCTTGGGTTAATACCCAGGATATTATTTTTTTACTGTACAAAAAGTATTTACATAATACGAGTCATTCCTAATGCATCTTATATAATTATGTACTGCATGCAGATTTTTTTTTGCAGTAATTTACCCTTTTTATCATTTGGGCCATTAAAAACTGTCAGTTTCAGGCGAAAAAAACAATTTTTTTAAAATGGTTCCGATAAAGGAGGTTCTATTGTACTAACAACTTTTAATTCCCAGAAAACTACTGTATTATAGCCTACTTTCTGCGATTAATACGAAGAACAAAAGTACGATTTAAAGCCGACGGCTGATGCCCTATACAATTTCATGAACCATTCGGCGGATGTTAATGTGCGTCTACCTCATTTTTAGCTAAGGGCTAGACTCTCAATTAAACGGATATATACTCGTACATGTACCGCCGTTTAGGCCTTCTGATCACAATAATAATTACTGTATTGTATCTTCCCAAAAAAAAAAACATTATTGTATCTTCCCAAAAAAAAACCATGGTACGAGAAATGAGTTTTATAAGAGTTTGTTAGTAAACGTTAAGCTTATGCCATTTTTGCTCGATGCTTGGAAAGCAAATTTAATAAATTCAAATTGCGTTTATACCCAGAAATCAAAACAACTCAAAAGTTCATGCGGTCTAGCAATAAATCAACGAATACGCCACATCTACGAGTACGCGTCTGATTTGAAACGTAAATTGTTTTTAAAAAAAAGGTAACAAAACCACTACTGTGCTGTTCATACTTTTACCTTCCAATTGCCACGCCTACAAATAGCGATCCATGCAATAATAATAATAATTTCAATTCCCTTTCAAACCCAACGTTCACCTCTACCATTGAGCAATCCCGTCTGCAAATCCTAACAACGTAATCACAAGTATAATAAATTCAATTGCATCAATAGCATTTAGTTAGGAGAATTATAATTAGCACGCAATTTGATATCCTCCTCGGCAAAGTCGAAAAACAAACAGGTTTCAATGACCTCCCTCTCATTACGATAGACTGTAGAAGAAGTCGCTCTGTTACGACGACGCTTAATTCATACTCACTCCACATTGTTTTATTCCACAACAACAATAACAAGACGCCGACGACGGTGCGTAACACTTCACACATTAACTTATTATATCACTAGTAGTAAGTATATAAAGCATTAAGTTGCAGGATGTCATAATGTCGACCGTAACCTTAATAACAACAACTATCGGCCATTTAATAGTGGATTGTGCGCAGTCGAGCGAGGCGATGTTTGGGCGTCAACCGCCATTTTTAAATGGATAGAACTCGATTCGTTTGCGCTCAAAATTAACTCTCTCCCTCTCATAATAATTATAACTCAAAAACAACATTTTCTTAATTTATTTCAACCGGTATAATTGGTCTACTATCTGCATAATCACCCAGGAGTGGGGAAATGTTAATGTTTGTCCCATAATTTTTTACCTCTTGCTTGTGTTCGCATGATTACTTCTCACGAGACATTCAATATTAAACGGTTTCTTTCTTTTTTTTTTTACAAGTTTTTGAGGTAAATATCTACGGTAATAATATTTAATATTTGATACACTTTTACTTGCTCGAGAGGCGAAATTAGCGGGTGAAAGGTGTGTGTATGAAATTGTAATCGCCCTTCGTTTTCGGTCATCAAATTATCGAGTGTCAACTATATACACAGAAGGGGGAGAATAGATCAAAAAAATACCACCCTGACAACTCGGCAATCGATTTCTAATTCCCAACCGACATTTTTTCCTCTCACTCCCACCGCCATCATTTTTTTTTCTCTACCTCTCTCTCTCTCGCTCTATCTTTCGCTTCCAATCAACTTAAAAGGGAAGACTAGCCCAGCGATGAAACACTTCCTCGTATTAAATCACATCCGCTAAAGCCTAATAAAATAAATTGATATCGAAAGAAAAATATTTTATTATAGTACTGTATATATAAACATGGAATATCCACCATAGGCCGTGCAGGTCTATCGAAGCCAGCCAAATATTTCTCCGCAACAATAGCAGAACGACAACAAAAAGGCCGGATATACCGGCCTATAATACTGTACAAACGGTATACATGACAGAGAGCGGCTCGTAGGAGAAAAAGATGACAAAAAAGCAGGTCGTATATATATCGAATATCCACGGCAAACGCAAAACTATCCCATGTTAGCCAATATCGATTTCCGTTTCGACTTCAAACGCCGATATTATTCAACACTGTCAAACGATAACACGACACGTTCAACTTATAAATTTCAAATGGGGCTACTACTGTTCTGCCCAGTAAAACTCCCGCATACATGTGCTACGTAACTGTACTATCATGGCAGACGTACAAAAGAAATTTAAAATATTTTGTAAAAAATAAATTAGGGTATTTTTAAATTTACAGAACATGTAGCCTACTTCTAAGTTGCGTTATTAGAATTATTGTAACAATGGCCATGCAGCAATAACCATAATTTCTCTAAAACAATTAAAAATTATCTTGGCATTATAGTACAGTATATTAAATGTTCGAGTATAAAGGAAATTTCTACAAGTTTTTTTTTATAAAAATATGTACAGGCATTGATACTTTTTCGACTGCTAAGCGCTTTCACCTTGGCCGCAAGTATGCCGATGATCACGCTGCGTACACGTTACCCGCGAGAATTCGATTGCCCAACACAGAACAAAATTTATACAAAGCAACCTCGATAGCCCGAGCTAATTGGAACCTGTCCGGATTAACGGAGTTAATATCGGAAAATGGGTTATTTTGATTGTTAGTGACAATAAATGTCTTACAAAAGCTTTTGAAACTGCTCCTAATTATGGGGAACAACGTCATATTCAAAAACCAGAGAGTAATTCAAATTATGCAATTTGAATTGCATAAAACATTGACAATATTTTATGCAGCTTCTGTACAGAACCAGTAAAAATAAAGAACTAAAGCTATTTAGAAATTTTAAGTTTTTTCCTTTTTTAAAAATTAAAATTTTTTTAAGGCGTTTCGGATTACCGTGGTTCGGAATATCGAGGTTGCCGTGTACTCGCTTTCCAAATCCATCCAAAATTATTGTTAAAGAGATGTGTTCGTGACTCAATAAAAATAGTAATAGCGGTACTAACACCTGTGCTTAACGTCTCGAATTGCAGATAATCTAAGCATATGCTCGTAAAAACAAGTAGCCTCTCGAGTACGATACAGCTGTTCTAGTATGCATAGCGCACAAGATAAACAGAGCTGTTTGCCTCAATTTACTCAAAAATAATACTTCACGAGCTTCCCTGAAACTCATTTTTGTAAATACAGTACAATTTGTACAGACAAAATTATTAAATCTAATACGGTATATTTTTTAAACGACATGCAGTACTTAATACTTTCCAAATATTGTAAAAAAAAAAATCATTAAAAGAAAAACAACTTTGTTCAATGACATATTTTGTAAATGTATTTATTTAACTTATAACCTAGCCTTAGAAAATCTACTCAAAACGCACTTTCTCAATAAATCACGATCAATCACTAATAGTTACCGTAGCCAAAATGCTACACGACTCCATAAACCAAACTTGCAAATCAAACCTAAATAAATTACAGTATTTATTATTGGCTTTTCGGTCGCCTTTCATTATGTTTACTTTAACGGCAAATGGGAATCAATTGACTTTTTAATACAGTTAAGACCCCCCCCCCCCCCAAACCTTAAAAAAAAATCGTAAAAAAATATATTAACCTAAAGAACTTTGTATTAAATTTAAATGCAGCTATGACAAACATTATAAATAAATAACTCACTAAGGTCACTAGCAAGCGAATGAACATTTAAAAAACCTCAGCGCAATTTTTTTCAATCAATAATTCCTAAGATGAAATGAATACTGTATTGACAAAAGTTTAAATAAACAACATTAAAGTAGCTTTTCAGACATAAAATTTGCTTTTTGTATCGATTACTACACACTGCCAACGACGTCAGTACATGTACTTGGCTGTATTATAATTACTGTATTAAGAATAATTATACATTTACTATAATGGTAACGCATTGGTCCATTTTCTCTACTACGCTGAATTCTTCCTAAATAATATTGCATTTGTTCAAACTTTACTTTTTGCGCAATAATAAAAAAAAATGTAAACATCAAAATTTGTATTCATCTGAATGATAGTTTGATTTCAATCAGATACCTCATTGTAAAAGGTAAGGGGGAACAGCAGAGAAAGGGGAGAAATTCTGAAATTATCACATGTGACCGACCGCGAATTTTTTCTACACGCCAATAGGCTCCGAGTAGTGAAGTAAAAGAAATTATAATACAGTGATAAAAAAAAAAAAGTTAGTCAAACTACATTCACGCATACATTTTGTTAAGTCAAAATAAACTGTAACCAAATCAGCTACGCAATTAATTACAACGTTATCTCCAGACACCTGATAAAAAAAAAAAAAAGCTTTCGTGACTTTCAACCAATTCATTTTCAAACGCGAAAACTCGTGTCATTAGCTTCTGCGCTCTCCCAACATTTATCTCCAAAGCTAAAATAGAGACCGTAATAAATATTCCCCTCTCTCAGTCCTACTTTTAAATTAAAATGTATATTTTTCTTTTTACTTAATAGAATTTCTAATTGAACAAGTTCATCACGCCTCACCATCACGTGCACACGGTGAAATGTCTTTAAAGCACTTATTTTATTGGAATTTTTAAATTTCGCTCCTTTAATTATCTTACGAAAGTTCTGGCTTTTAAAAGACTTGGGAACAAAATAAATGTCATAATAAAAGAAAAATCATTAACGGGAACTCGTAATTTAACGAAATTGAGAAGTACGGTACTGTAACCCAAAATTTTCAAGCAAAATTACGGCAACAATTTCGAATAATATAAATATCTTTTATTACCCTAATTTATTTATTCTTTAATTTTGAAATTTCCTTCTAAAATTACACAGTATTTTTAACCCTTTACTTTTCCTAAAAATACTCGTCAATTTTATGAACGGAAATGTTCAACAAATTTTCAAATGTACTTTATTTTAAAAGAAAATTTCGCGTTTAGTAACGTTAAAAAAAGGAAAATCAATATAACGACTTCCATAAATTAAAATCTGGAAACGTGACTGAAGTTTCACTCCAGACTGAATGGAATGAGACAAAGGTTGCTCACACTTCTGGACTTTCTCAATTTAGAAACAAAGCTATTTTTTTCTTCGTAAGCAACAACAAAAAAAAAAAGCTTACACGTACTGTTTGGCATCCATTATAAACCAAAAGGTGTGCTTAAAAAAATCCATCTTTAAAAAAAAAAAAACCATCACACACATCCATACATATGACCTACAATAAAAACGTACCTCTCTTCCTGCTTCAATCCTTCCCCTCCCTCCCTCTCCCTACCTAATCAACCACCTACTCGTGCATACTTCAATTTATTTTTTTTTTCTCTCGTCTTCTCTACTTTTATCTCTACCTGTGCATTTTCCATAAAATCGTACCCGATTTACACGAGCAGCAGCGAGGTCAAATGGACGAGAATGGCAACCTGCGTGACGTAGCGCGAGAATTACATGCTACATGTACAACAAAAATAAGCAACGATAGAAAAAAGAAAGAAAAAATTATTTCACCCCCTTCAATTCTTTTTTTCTTCTACCTTAGATTTTTTTTTCTTCTTCTTCTGGAAACGAGACTACAATTGTTATTTTACCCCTTTTATTTTTATTTTTTCATTTCGTCAATTTCGTTCAAGCAGTGCTCTAAATCAGCAGAGCGAGACGTTTCGTCCCATACGTCAGCACACAAATAACTCCGGCAACAACAATCAGCACGATAATCGCTTCGAAAAGACTGAATGCAGCCGTAAACATAATCTAACTCTTCCACTCCTCCCACTCACATACAAAATTATTTTTTTAAAAAAAATATAAATGAAAAAAAAAAAAGTAAATAAATAACTTTATTATTTTTTTTTTTTTAAAAACCGTGTGTGTACATTTAAGTGCGTGCAGACGTCATGACCGTCGCTTATTATTTCTATTTCATAATTAGAAAAATACTTTTTTACCTCTTTTCTTTCAAAAAAAAAAATAATAATAATAAAATATTTTTTTTCTCTTCCTTTTTTCTCAACGTTTTAGCGCATTCTCTCAACACGACTTTTGACTTTTAAATCGATTTAACTTAAATAACGACGCTTACGACCAATTAACTTTTTGTCTCTTTCGATTTTACAGTCGATTCGATCGAGTGGAGGGTAAAGAAAAGCGAAGCGGCGAGCTTCTAACCCCCCACCTACCACCCGCTAAACCCTTCGCAAACACCATTTCCAATCATTACGCCAATTATATTCAATCATTTCAATTAATACCATACTAACCAAATAGGTCTACCGTGCTATTACTAAATTAATTACTGTACTGACAATTAAAAACGTTAATTACACTGCCTTATGCAGATTGACTCGCAACTGTTAAACACTGTATTTAGAATTTAATACCGCAATGAGAAAAAAAAATTATGTTTTCTGCGACGACATAATACTGTATTATAATCCACGGATTATTTTGGAAAACATTTGAGATATTTAAAGCTGTATAAAATTTTTGTTTACTCCGAAAAAAATAAAACATTTTTTTATTTTTATTTTAATTTAAATAAAAATTTCAAAAATACTTCAATTTTCTTAAATTAAATTTAGCGGCTTAATCTTGACTTGAAGCTTCAATGATAAAAAAAAATGTCAATCAATTACGGTTTTAAAAAAACCTAGATTAAATACATTGGATTACTGAGTTGCCACAAATAACTATTACAGTACGGTAATCTAAAAATTTGCTAAAAGTTAAATAAAATTTAAACTATCGTATTAAAACTGCGAACCATAAATAACTTTACAATCCGCCTCTAAATAGAAAACTAATTTTTCGCCAGATTCGATTGTAGATTGCGAAGCCTTATCTTGTAACTCAATTTACACAATCTTATGCTCAAATGATTACAAAGCCTCAGAATCTTTGACTCTAATAAAAAAAAAATGCGACGTTTATCTCGTAAATGTCATCAAAACTTTGGAAAAGTGTTGCGTTCTAACTTGTGAATCATCGTCATTTAAATAGCTCGGTAATTAAAATCGTGAGCCCGGTTAGACCAGACCTACTCCGACTCGTACAACTGGAAAGGTTCGATCGACAGTTGAAAAATGTTACGCAACATCTAAAGAGCAGTTAAATAAGCGTTGAGAAACAAAAGTCCTTGAAGAAGCATTCGAAACCAACCGTTCAATGATACTTTCCGAATGCCCCTCATTTACCTGCGTTTGTTAACTGGAAAGTTGCTCGCTAAAATAATCTAGACCTTGATCGCAAGCATAATAAATTTTGATTATTTCGCGTCAAACAAATTGGGATCACATCAAATTTAACGTAATAAAATCAACGTGGTTAAAAAAAAAAAAATGGAACAATTGCAAAAATTTCAAACAAGAATCTCAAATTACATAATTTTAATTAAAAGTAATAAAAAAAAAAAAAAAATTTCGAAAAAACAAAAAAACCGCATCGTTTCGTCATAATAATGATTGTCGTCGTTTCGTTCAGATTAAAAGTTCCCGTGTGCAGCTTCCAAACAGCCACGAAACGCATGCGCGCGCTCTCCACAAAGTGTATTTTCAACTTCTAACCCTTAGCAACGAGAGTAACCGCCAATAAGTTTTGAAGCAGCCGCGTGGAATAATAATCCCCCTTGTACGCGGCCTCCTTCTTCCTACTCTCCAGCGCCTGGCTCTCTGTTCACCAACCAGCGACGGCAAGGTTGCTCAACCAGCCGACTCCACAATATTATTACACTCTAGCTGCTTAAGTCGATCGATCACCAAACAATAAATCTCATTCCTCC
Organism: Polydesmus complanatus; assembly: GCA_034692225.1. Taxonomy (NCBI): domain Eukaryota; kingdom Metazoa; phylum Arthropoda; class Diplopoda; order Polydesmida; family Polydesmidae; genus Polydesmus; species Polydesmus complanatus. The sequence goes on from JAQGAZ010002526.1 coordinate 12,071, forward strand.
TACCGGTACCTACAAACACTACTCGTTTTGCTCTAAACTCTCCCTCGTTATCGGGAATCAAGTTTTACTTAACACAATCCAATCAGTTTTTTTAAAAAAAGCTACTGTTTACTTTTATTCACGAGTAAAAAATATTCGAAAACGTCACCGTTGTACAGCGCCATGTAGCAGACTTGATAATTATTCAATTACGCTGTCGGAAATATCCCAACATCTCAAACCATTTATTTAACTCAAAAATCCATTAATGTAACCCAAATAGCGCACTTATTTTTACAAATAAGATAAATAACACGGTAAATACACCCATATACACTATCACCTAATATTACGTTTGGGGAAACTATATACAGTATAGTGTTTGCATTTGACGATCACCATAACGTTGAAATGAGCTCGATTATCTTATCTGATGATAAATGCCTCATCATCGCAGTCGATAAATAAATAAAATCGACACGCTATCACAGAAAGTGTAACGTTTCCAATCGCCTGGGAAATAATTAAAACAAAAACTATCAAAAAAAATATATATTTACTTTGATAAAGAAAAGCACTCTTCTAGCACATTCTGCACTACGCACATCCGCCATATAAATAATAATATGACTCGTGTGTATAATTTGGATTTTGAAAAAATAATTTACACGCTCGTGATAAATTTTAATTATGCATTTCACCTTTTTTAATTGCTAGTAAACCCAAGTAATCTTTTCAATTAAAAAAAAAATAAAATAAAATGCGACAAAATCTGAATGGCAAACAGAGTGGAACAAGCGCTCATTTTATTTCATATCAAAGTGTTAAACTCGTACCAATACTCAAAAATCCTAGATAGATAGGCCGACTGAAAAATTATTATAAACAACCAACCGCATTTTTATAGCCTTTTACGAATCGTTTATTTACACATGTCGACGGCACAAAGTTCACGAGTTTTCAGATTAAAAAATTTTCGACCTACAGTAAGAATGTAAAATTCAATGCAAATTTTTTCTCTCACGAAAATTAACTACCGCAGTAAAATCGTTATAAATTCATCGCGATGAGTTAAAAATGAAGCTGAAATTAAATTACTGTTGTAAGAAATCTATTTAAAATTTTAGTACATGCATTATAGACTATATTGTGTATAATACAGTTATCATCATCAGCTGTGTAGGTGTCGGTGGATTCCCATCAACTACTCATCAATTTCGCGCCGCACTCTATTATTTACAAAACACTCGCGTTTCAATCGTACCGATGAGGGTTGACTTTGAACTCGTTCAGCGCTCATCGTCTATTTGGACCACACGAGCCGCGTCGGGAACCGAATTGAGCGGAAAAATTGAAATGGTCAAACAAAAACGTTGGTACAACGGCGATTAAATTATTTTGGAAATGTGAGAAGCTGTTTTGACAAGTGCTCGTTTCAATTGTCGGAAACAGTTATTTGTTTAATAAAAACTAAAAAAAAAAAAAAAAAAAAACAAGTAGCGATTTCAAAATCTTTTGTATTTTGAATCCACGTGCGAATCAATAAAATATTGTAATAAGAGCAAACCAAACGCAATCTCATCTTCTTTTTATCAGTCTTTAAAACTTTTAATTAACGAATTTTGTTTCCAATTTAGATTTATATTAAAATAGATACGAGATATATATAAAACAAAACTAAAAATATTTTTTTGAGTGCTAAATTCAATTTTTGGTTTGATGCACTTCGGAAAAAGTGAACGTGATGCGCGTGTGAGATTCGCAGGCGCACATGTACGAGAAAAATCGTAAAATGTGATTTTATATCCACCAGCCACTTGTGTATTAAATCTATGTCTATCATAAGAACGTCGATCACTCTCGTTCGGAAATATCTACCGAAAAGAGAGATAGAGAGAGAAAAAATTGCATTTCCCAAAAATATATCATAATAATACACAAGATACTGTTACATTTCTATCTATTCTCATTCACCTTATTGATTTTCGCCTCTCGTTCCCTGCATTTTCATAAGACACATCAAAAAAATATGTGCAGTATTTTAAATAACTTTAAAAAAAAATGAATTCATCCATTTATTTCCCCCCCCCCCCCCCTCCATCGTCAAGCATAATTTTTTGAACCAGAATAATTTTGTTTTGAAATACGATATAGCTAATACAGACGAAAATTTTGTTTATCACCATCACACGCGCCGTAATTACAAATCCTAAAAATTCAAAATTTAATTAACCTGGCTCAATTAAATGATTCAATTAAGAAATGTAAAAATAATTTGTCTTAAATTTTTTATTATTACTGTATTTTTTTTAGCGAACATCTGAAATAGGCGTACCAAAATGTTTGTATACCTCCTTCAGCGCTACTTCTCCTCAACCATCCACGTAAGCCATTTTAAGGCTCAGCTACATCCCTCAAAAAATATTTTTACGATTGCAATAACAACACCGCAAACATTCGTTCTAACAACCATTTCAGCATCTGCAAATTAATTCCGACATTTCTAAAAAAAATTTTGTCCAAGTACGTTATTAATTTAAAATATTATATGTTTTGAAGAAAAAAAAATAATCTTCCCCGTGTATCTTTCTACCTATTTGCCCTATATGGTGAATGTAGCGTCGGCAGCCATGTCGTGTATATAATCCAGTCTCTTCGGCGTATAAACCTAGCCGAGCTTTATTTACAGCCCATTTTGGTCAAAATAATATCTCTCTAAACGTGTAGTATCAGATAGGCAACGCGGCTTCCATATTGGCCAATTTGCGCTAACTGTACCAAGCTAGCAAAATAACTGCTCTCATTGACACGTACAACTAGGCGTATTATCTTTACGATAGAACTACCACGATTGGCGCCTAGTTAGAGTTTTGCTTAACCTTTAGCTAAAGATGGTGGCGTCTACACTCGGTGCACAACACACCCAAAAACTATACCATTTTCAACCCTTTACGTTTTATTGCGCCTTCAATACGTTACGAACGAATATTTGTTATTAATTTACGATTGTTTATAGGTACGGATATATCAAATTTAAGTAAAAACTTACATGCTTTACTGTGTAGTATGTACTCCAAAGTCTTCAAAACTTAATACACCATCCGCCATTTCCACTTTCGCTCCGATCAGCTCAAAACACTGGCTACTTTATGCTAAGTATTTCACAGAGTAAAAATACGTTAAAGAAGGAGAGCGCTCTCCAGCGAAAGAGAGCGACAAAATATACACTTTTTTAACCTAGAAACAACTACGGACTGTGATTGGCTGATTTTAAATTATTAAACTATTATTGTCTTAAATTCTTTTTGCTTAAATTTTAAAAATTATTGTATATTTAAAAATTAAACGCATTTTATTAAAATTTGATTTGACAAATAACATTGCAGCTGTTTTTAAATTTTGAATTAATAACGGTTTAGCTGCGTCATGAAACATGCCGGATGTATAGTTGTTGGCGCCATCTACTGATGATTTTATAAAATGTAATTTAACCGCTGTTTTCGAATTACATGTATTTTGATAAAAGTACAGTAAATCAGTATAATATGTATACTATTAAAAAATCCAAGGATTAAAAATCTCTAAAAAAAAAATTAATCAATAAATAGTTGTAGGTAAACGACGAAAATATGAAAACTATAGATCCTGACTATTAGAGCAATTTGAAGTAAAGCACAGCCAGAGCGGTTGTGCTTTGGTTGTCCACACAGAAGTGACAAGGCCTCTCGAGTAGGCTACATGTGTAGTATTCCTTGTTGTCCCAGTTGCTATTGGGTGGTTCTTGAGGCCTATTAATATTACACTATTAATCAATGTCGAGTTTATATAAAATATATTACACTTTAAATTAATACAGACCTTCCCAAGTAGTACTACATGCAGTGATCTTTCAATTGAAAAACAAATACCGGTACCGGAAATGATTATTTTTTATTATATTTTACATTTTTAAAATTAGCCTACTATTCAATCAGGGCGTTTAATTTCAAAACTTTTTTAAAAAAGATCTCATTGGTATTGATTTCAATTTTTTTTATATAGCCCCAGAGTGACATGGGGCTCATCATTCTTTGATAGAAGTTGATTGAAGAGGGAGGATAATGACTGTATAACTTGAAACGCTTTAGTATTTAAAAGTATGAAAAAGTATTTAAAGAGCAGGCCTATCTTATTTAGATTCTAAATTTTATGGATCAATTTTTGGGGCCACCGGATTATTCGCTGCTGCTTTAATAATACGCTTAAACAAACATAATGGAATAATTATTACTGTAGCCTACTTGACTTGAATTTTGTTTGTGTCGGAAAATGTATGGATAATGTAGGCCCATACTACTTATTTTGAAAGTAAATTTTAATTAAAATGTTATCAACTTATCATCAATTTTCTACGGCGATCGATAATGGCGTAGGCTAAAAAAAAATTAAAACAATAAAATTAGCCTACATTAAAGTGCTTAATATATTTTTTTAAAAAATTATAAATGTTCCACTCTTTAAAAAGTTAATTAAATTTCATCAAAACACTTTAAAATAAATTATAAGGTGTATAAAATGTATTTGGGAATATTTTAATTGTTATACATGTATGTAGTCAAGTTGTTTTTCTTTAAATCGAGTTTTTTTTTTCTTTTCGCGCAAAGAAAACGACTTTTCTCTGAATGAAATGGAACGGAATAAATTATTTTCGAAATTCTCCAACCAACAGGATGGCTAACGGGATCGATATAGTCTCTCAAAAGGAGAAAATATACATTTAAGAAAAAGAAAAAGAAAAAATATGCCCATTGTTGTAAACGTGTTTGAGTCTTATGTGGAATGCAATTATCGATCGCGTCGGTTTATACTAGAACAATCTACTAAACACAGCTTTTTCCTCCGTCTTTTAATATCGTACGGCCCGTTGCACACTTCCGATTTTCTGCCGTTCCGATTGTTGATCACGTGACAGAACACGTCATCGCCAACGGAAAGTGTATCTTTCACACACAAACGATTTCTTGCTAACCGACCGCATGGCTGTCTGCTATTCCTTGCATTTGACCTAGATTTAACCCATTTATTGTAAACATTGTGTACAA
>JAQGAZ010002527.1:0-17129 GCA_034692225.1 Polydesmus complanatus
TTGCAGAAAAAAAAGAGCACAATTGTATTCGAACAACTTGAGATGATAAGAAATTATCTAAATGATTCAGTAATTTTACGAAAGCATTTTATTGTTGGAAGCTAAACAATTGACAGTTTCCATTGTTCATTCAAATTACCTGCCGTCGCATGTGTTCTATCGTTTAACTAATTCTATCTCATCGATCGCCGAGCTAAATATAAAATAAGAATGAAAAGAAAAAAACTGGGACATCAATTTATTGGCAGAGTTTGAATATTATAATGTAATGCTTGATTTAAATTAGTAAAATTCAGATACCACATGTTGACCTTAAAGCAAAAAACTAAGCACCGGTAATAATACGTAACTACCATTCAATTACAGTGCCCGAAAACCTCAAAATTAATCTATAATTTATGTCAAATCTCAAATAATCAACTTTATTAAACAGACCATTAAAAAAATTAAAACTACAGTATTTACTCGGTAAATAAAATTTTTACAAATATTAATAATAGGCGTTTAGTAGTTACGGTATAATAAATGAAACATCAAATTTATAGTTGCACTACGGTATAAATAATTTATAAGTTCAAATAGGAACTACAGATCCTTCAAAACAAAGTCGACGATCGAAAAAATCATAATATAAAAAGCAATTTGCAATGCACTGCGATAAGAATTGTGAACCCATTTTGATAATACTGTACTAATTCAACGCTAACTACCGTGCAAAATAGATTGAAAATACAGTACTAATTTTTAGCGAACATTTAATATAATTGTATGTTAAATTATATTTTTATTTACTGCGAAGTATGTTTTTTGGTTTGCCATTTCAAACACTCGAACGATTAAAAACGAATATTATTGGAAACGCCTAAACGTAATTAGCTAAATGACAAAATCTTGTGATTTTAATTGAAAAAATTATCTATCGCTGTATTTCCGAATATAAAAATAAAGCCATTATTTCTAGCGCAAAAATGATTTGCATACTTAATACGAGTTTTTCTTCTTTTAAATAAACAAAATATTTCCTTAAGTATTAAATCTTGTATTATGCTAATTTAATGTCAAAACAAAAATATAAACGCGAGTGTAAAAACACAAGGACAACGTAATAGTAAAACGGTTACGATGATAAAAAAAAATTATAACGTAATAGTTTTCAAACAATAAAACAAATAAATAAATAAATAATAACCAAAATGAGCAATTAGAGAGAAAAATGTTTGATCTGTTAATCATAAAACGGAGTCAATAAGGGCAAACTGAAGCAGTGGCGCAATGTACATGTATAGCAGCTTTATCACGTGGAAAAATCCTACGTCCTAACCCAATTGAAAAGTTGCCAACAACAACAACAATAACGACGACAATTTTTTTTTTTTTTAAATTTTGAGTTCACCTTAACTCGCGGTTTTTTGTTAGCTAAAGTAAACACTATTATTTCACCGGTACAGGTTTCACACACACACACGCAGGAAGGTGAAGGCGCGTGCGTACACGTTCATCGCGATCGATCGAGAGTGTGGGGGTATATTCAAGTAGCTGAAACGCTATTTTTACGTCTAAGTGGGTAACACATTAAATAGGGAGATAATAAGCGCCAAATCGATGAAATGAACAAATAACGCATGACACGTCGAGCCATACAATTCGAAACGAGAGATGAGAAAGTAGGGAGAAAAAAACACACACACATATACACTAAATTAGGTAAATTGTGGTAATTGGCCTATATCGTACAAGCTAACTATTTCAACGGGGGGGAGGGGGGGGGAGAATTCAACTCTCTTTTGCCCCCGTTAACAACGAGCTCTACGTTTTGAGCGATAATAATAATAATAGCTAAATATCGATTACGGTATTTATTTTTTTTTACTTGAAATTTCTCTTTTATGTTTAAATATTAGATAAATATTATAATAACACAGTGCTCACTTAAATGCTGCTTATTTCGTCATTGATTGCGATGTTGTCAATTAGCCAATATTTCTTCTCTATCAAATGCAACTAACTCCCTTACACGGCGCGCAAATAATAATCAACGAGAGTTTATTTAATACTAATACTGTATTGATTTGTACGGGTAGTTAGTAATAAAAGCCCACGAGTAAAGAATGCGATTCAAAATCAAACTAGTAAATTGATTCGTTTTGTAAATTATTATATATAGTGCTTCTTACAACTTAGAAAGGAAATATAATTATTATACAAACAAACAACGCTTATAATCTCGTAATAATAATTTACTCGCGTTTTATTTAATAACCTAATGCAATGTTTGTATTTGTATTCAATGTTGGTGCAAGTAATAGCAACCATTAAATAAGATAAACAAATAAAAACAAGTAACATTTACTTGCCAATACCAACCTTAATTAAATACTGGATCATTAATTAAAAAAGAAAGATTTCCCCTTCTTTCTTTCTTTTTTTTTTTTTTTTGAAATGATTTAATTGATTATTGTAATTGATTTCCTTCTGACTAAATTAGCAATTAATTTTAATAATAAAGCACGCTCTGAATGTGCGCTGTTAGTTTTTTTTATTTTTTTTTGTGTATTTTCAGCAATGAAAAGTTCCTCCAAATTTTAATTACGCGAAAAAATTAATTAAGTCACAAAATTTTAGGTTTCTAAATTAAAAAATTATACCTACATCATTATGTTTATAATTATTATTATTAGCAACATAGTAAAAAAAAAAAAGTACAAAACGTGACTTTCATCTAAATCAACTTTTTAATATAAAAAAAAATAATAAAAATTAGCTATTGTTTATAGAAATTACGAAATAACAAAAGCTCCAGTTAATTAACCACAACAACCGTAAATTTCGCAATTTTCAAACTTCGATTAAAATAGCTAAATTATTAATAAATGCTTCATTAATTTTTCTACGAAACAAAAGTGTGTATGACGTGAAAGAAAGGGATAGGGGGAAAAGACGAAAGAACGAGATGCAAACACGCATGCCCAGTGCATGTGTATTGTGTCGCGATCGCGCGTTTCCATAAGTGTTTGGAAGGACGAAAAGTGTCGCCGAGAGTATTTTGCGACGACCACAAGGTTGACCACTAATTTCAGAAACCGGCCCCCTTTTTTCCCGAACAATAATAGCGAAGGTGAAATTACAGTAATTTTAGCCCAAGTACCGGTGCACTCAAAATGGCACATAATTGCGCGGAGCCTTCCTTACTTGTTGTGTCGTGAGAGGGCGCTCGCTTAATGATAGACGACAAGACGCATTAAATCTACACGCATATTTGATTTTCTTTTCTTTCTTTTTTTTTTTTTTTTTTCAAATTTCGAAGAGAAAAGAAAAAAAAAGTCCGACGAGCACTTCAAACTAAAACTGCATCCGAGAGTCATTCAGGTTCCAAATAGAAGAAGTATAAAAAAAAATACAAGAGGAACAAGAAGGGCCTTTCGGGAGTCAAACAAAATCGATAAAACATACCTCCGGCAATTATCACAAGTGACAACAATCAAGAAAAACAAATCGATTTACATGCAATTAGGAAGAAAATGGCGCAGATATAATTAAGACGACAACGAAGATGTTGAAAGAAGGCGCAAGACAAGCGAAACACAAAAATGGCGGCGACACAATCGCATACATAGCCTACCCCCAAACTTTTACGCAATAAAAAAAACAGTCTTATTTTAAGCTGAAAAAATCTAAAAGACCTGCGGGTTAATTAACTCGCTAATACAATGACGTCATCAGCACTTGACTGAAATTAATGCGGACACGCAGACTAATCCCCCTATTTGGAGTTTAAATTTAAGCTATATTTTTATAATAAAGGGATGAAATTACGTCGATCGATTCTATGAGTTCCAATGAAATAGCGGTACTTTAAATTGAAAAATTATTACCGGTATTTAATTTTTTGTTTTGTTCAAATAACCAATGAAATTAAAAAGCTACTTTCTAAAATTATTGCAATTGACCTATACTTTGTACAGTATAATATTATTACAAATACCTTGAATTAACAACTCCATTATTTTGTTTATTTACTCCGTTACCTTAGTTTTATTTTTTGTTTTCCTTTATATAATAAATTTATGAAATTCCTGCAAAGTAAACTAGTCAATCGATAAACAATGCATAAAATTTCTATAGCGTGATCAGGAGTTTGGAAATTTGAATGAGAATAATAGCGCAAAATATGAAACCTCCCCTCATTTTTTATTTTAAAGCTCTTATTTAACAGATTAAATATTTGTGCTCGCATTATAATAAGAAATAAAAAATACTACAAAAATTAAAAAAAAAATGTAATTTCCAACAAAATTAATTAATTACCATATCAACCAAAAAACAATCGACGAATAATAATTTTTTATTGTTACTTAAATTATTTAAAGCTCAGCAATTTTTTTTTTTTTACCTTAAAGTTTTGATAGCAACGAATTATTAAAACGAGATGAAAGTTTCGCCAAAGATATTAAGCTAAATCTCTCTTTCAAGCAAGTTTAAGATTTGAGATAACTGAAGCTGGGTTCAAAAATTATTAAAAGTCATATTTAAAGCAAAAATTAGTCATTTATTATAAAATTTGATAATACTTTTGCATTTTGTTTGTGAGTGTAAAAAAAGCAAATTAATTAGACACCTGGTGATCTTGTTAGCGTTGATCGGACAAATTCTTTTCACTAACCTTTTCATTTTTACTCTGCATAATTATTTCTTTCAATTTTATCATTTCTAATAAAATGGCACTCTTAATCCTTGTTAAATCTCATTTTTTAAAAGATTTGAGCAAAATTTAAAAACATTTTTACTCGTATAAAAAAAACCCAAGATGGATGACAACTCAAAGGCAAATAGGTATATCAAATAAACTTTAAATTTCAAATTTTTTGTCTGTTTTTTGAATTTGCATTGAATATTTGTCTTTGCATTGACTTTTAATAATTACTGAACCCAGCTAATAAAATCAAGATAAGTAGCCTACTGTACGATGAGATTTATAAAAACAAAAATATTCATGTTCAGTCAAAAAGCGGACTATATGATTTACCCAGTGTCCATGCCCTTTTTTTTTAGTGACACGAAAAATAGCTAATTAAACGAAATTTCAGACGTCGTTAACCGAGTTCTACTGTATTAGCGAGATATTAGAACACAATAGCTTTTCTCTTTTTGAATAATAATAATAGTCTCTCTTTCGTTACTTTTATAGATCGCGGTAATAATTTAATCTGTAGTCTCTATAATCCTGAGATAACTTAGAATGAGACCGTACATTAAAATTCAAATTGCATTTTACTCACGCAATTAGAAATCATTGATTTTTCTTATGATATAAAATGAAAACACAGACAAAAATACAATTCTATAAATTGGCGTTCAAGTAACAATTTTAGAAAAATATGTCATGCATTATACAGTAATTGTTTTTTGTTTTTTTAAAAAATTATCCTTATCAATAATTACGTAATCCACTACGATGCATTATTTTTGACAGTAAGTTTTTTTTTTTTAAGTGGGTGTATTTTGGTACAACATCCATTAAACTAATGACTTTTTAAATTAAAAACATCATTTTACATTTATTTCAAAAATAATTTACTGTAATAATAATAATTAAATTTATCCTCAATTTTTAATTACCTTAATAGCAATATAATTTTATGAGTAATTTAAAAAAATTAGTGTCCGAATCTCATCTCTCCCTCGCTCGTTATTTAAAGGCAAGATGAACCCTACTCCGATCAATATTTCCCTAACCATCCAATTTGAATCATTCCGTTCCTTGAGAGACACATTTGAAGTCGACTGCGACCCATTTGAAACAATAACACGATGCCTCGAGGAAGTGGGACACGTTGATAAAAGCCAACGAGAGAGAAGAGCATATTAAGTTAATCGTAAGCTGTTATCATCGTCAAATATGATCATCAGTTATTTTGAAGATCTCTTCTCCCCCCTCCTTCCCTCCCTCCAAGAAATCGTCAAAATTTAATTTGCCTTCGTTAAGTCCCCGCCATTTCAGATAAGAGATCGGGGTAGGCGAACGGATGGAACGAAGAATGAATTTACTTACAGCTCTCGGGAGAATTTCAATGCCCGGATTCTGAAAATAGCCGCGATAATCGATTAAAATTAATTTACGGAACTTATTACGAGTCTGTAGACGTCGTTTCACTCTTAATTTCCCATAGTTCAACAGTCCGCATCGATCCCTTTCACTGTTCTACGCCAGGCGATTGGATTTTGCATGAAAAAAGCGCAACTGGCGCTTCAACATCAAATTAATGTAGGAATCCCTAACTTTTTCATATCTAAAACCCATATTTGGGAAAGAGTCACCAATAATATTTTGTGGTTTCCTCCTTTAAAAAGTATGTTAAGAAGCTGAACATTGATTTCCTATACCGGTGTCTAATAAGTATAGAGACGTATCCAATGTCCACATTTAACAACCAAAAATAACGATCACTAAAGCCAAGTACATTAAATTGTATATTACTCTATAATAAAATATCAAAAATTTATAAAATGTTAAGCGCTTTAACTTCAAAAACATTCGGTATGGGTTCATATTTTTTAAGTTCACCGCTGAGATTTAGCTATTTAATATTGATAGCTACGACATAAGATTTAGCTTCATTGTTGTGCAACAAACTTGAAAAGAGAATAAAAAAGAACTCGTAATAATATGAAATTAAAAAATATATTTAAAAATAATAACTATTCGTATTTTATCAAATTCAAAAAATGCGAAAATGCAAATACCATAATATTACTTAGAAGAAACGAACATCACTTTCAATTACCTAAATTGTATGTGTTTTTTTTTAATTAAACATTCTGTCCCACCCACCTAGTCATATGAATGAGAATTGCATTCCGTATTAACACTTTAAAAAAAAATGCTGTCACTTCTAATGTGACAGTTGAACTCTAAAAACGTGACAACAAAGCATTTTTTAATAAGCAAATCATTGTTAGTAAAAATCATAAAAAAAAAAATTATAAGAAATTGTATTGTCTCGTACGAGTTTTATATTACATAAATTCGCGTCAAATGTTCCCTCGTCGCTTTTGTTCTTTGTCTATTTAAGGTTCTAAAAAGAACGCCGATGATATCCCCCCCCCCCCCCTCCCTTGTAATATACTCCTAACTCCGAGGGGAGCGAAGGGAATAAGAAGATTGCGCACATCGAGCTTTAAGAGTAATTAAAAAGAAAATGAGATTGTTTGAAGGCGGGAGAGAACACAAGACTAGAAAACCCTCCCAAAAAAAAAATAAAAAAATGTCTTGCAAACAAAATAAATATAATATCGACTCGCGGAGCTATTAAACTCCAGCGGTAATTTGTTAGTTTTTATGACACAATCAATTTTCCTCGTTGTTTTTTTTTTTTAAGGATTAAAACCAACAGATGGCGCTGCCGATAAAAAATCAATTATGATATGAAACAATCATATCTATATATGAAGTCAACTATATATATAAAAAAAATGATAATAATAATAAATAAAAACCTCTGTATGGCGTACACACGCTTATCAAGCCAAACACATTCCTTTAACATGGAAAGAAATCAACCTCATCTATGTGAAACTCAAACTTCTTTCTTCACATTCACCCACATCCCTCTTCCATTACACACCTCCCCCGACAAATAATTCCTTTAGTATTAAAAAATAGACATAAATAGAAGATCTCTGGCGGAATAACAATAGATGAGAAGAGACTATTCTTCAGCGAAATAAAATCTGAAGGGAGAAAAAAAAAAAAAATGCGATGGAGAAGAAGGAGAAAAGAAGAGAAAAAAAGAAATATATAGGATTAATCTTAGCGTTGTAGAGCATTTGCACTAATAAATGCTGTTGAAGGAGATGAAGAGAGAATTGAATGTTGGTGAGAAGCCGTGTAAAGATGAGGAGGGAGGGGAGTCCGGCAGAGTGGACTGAACGTAATGAGGTTCCTAGATAGACGAAGCGCCAAATGGAGGTGAACAAAGTGAGAAAAAACCGTGGACAGGGGAGATCGTCGAAACACGCTCACAATTCGGTTTCATCAAATTTGTAGGTGTAGAAGGGAGAGGGAAAAGAAAGCGCGTGTGATGATGCTCTTGGACAGGAAATGCGAATTATTACGTTAACATCTTCTCTTAAAATCTCACATTTATTCCATAGTATTTATTACTTCATAGAATTTCTTTTCATACAACCACAGCCAGAGCCACTACCTTTTCTTAATTTAATGCGTGAGCATGGTTCTACACACTCATTATAGACGTACTATTTCAGGAACCCGATAGGTTTTACAAATCCATCATGCTGTATGAATTGTACAGTAAGTTACTCGGTTGTAACGTCATAACCCTTCGATAACGTTACAACCAAGTTCTACTTTTGCGAGTAATAATTATTTTTTAATCGTTGAATACATTTTGCAATATTTTCCTTTTTTTTAAAAAAAAAAAAACGTGACGTGTATCACTTACCGCAACTTTACTTCCCACATAACCAACAAGCAGAGTTAAAAGTGAAAGGATTCTTACCTATAAAAAAAATAAGATTAATTAGTCAAATAAGTTAGCTTAAGTGGAATAAGCATTTTTTTTTAAAATATAAAATACATTAATTAAGACAAAAAATCAATTAACATAGTTTATCGCTAGAGTAATCGTATAGGCCTACTTGTAGCTACTGTAGAAGTAGATATGTTTCCCTGAATGAAACGTATTTGCAGCACACAATTGCATTGTATGATTGCTAGTTTCAATTTATGAAAAAATAATACACTACCAGTATCGTCTTAATAATTAATACTCCGTGTTGATTTAATTTACAAAGATAGTTTTATGCTCAAAATGTCGATTTAAATTAGGCTTTGATCAGGATTAATAAAACTTCTTTAAGTATGATGCAAGTATCTCGTGTGGATCTAGTTTAACGATTATTCTAAGAATCTAAACAGAACGCTACTTCTTTAAGATCAGTTCCAGTAGGTAAACAAAAAAAATGAGCTAAAAAAAGGTTATTAAAAACTCGTAAATGAGTAATTTTGCGTCGCTTGTTAATGCTTATTGAAACGTCAAAAGTGGTGAAGCGGAACCGAAATGCGACTCTTGTTTCCATTAGCCAAGCCATCTAACGGTGTTACGAGTGCGAAGAGCGTGTTATTCAACTTATATATAAATCATTCCGCAGGCTAGCGATGACCACACAAACGCATTAAAAGACAACGATAATCAATCACACCGCGCCGCAAACAAAAGCCAACGGTCATTCCCAATAGCAAAAACAACCCCTCCCCTGCTCTCGCGCTCATCGAAGAACTAACTATCTAGCTAAAATGTTAGAGAAAACGAAATGCATATTAAAACATTTTTGTTAAGTTAACCGGCGATTGACTATAGCGATTATACACTTAGTAGATACATAGCAAATTGAGGCGTGTAAATTATGCCCGGGAGATAGGCAGGTGCACCCAAAAATCCGCTCACCTCGCGCAAACACTTTTTTTTTATATCCCTAACTTTTGTTGGTAGTTTATTTTCTTCATCTAACAATTAAGCGTGTCCCTCATTGAGCTGTGAACTGTGGGCCGCGCCACTCGCGACCCTGGAGCAAGGAAAAAAAAAGGGCAACTGTAAAGTTGTGAACCGAGGTTGAACTCCGACACCGCGTGAGATCGCGTCAAAGTAATGTGAAACTAATTTAGTTTTTTTTATATCTTCGTTTTTGATTGCGAAACTTAAAAGTTCAAAAGATGTGTAAATGAAAAACGTTTATCAGCTTTGTATCCCGCTGTCCGATTTTCCCTAAGCATTAACAACTGTCAATTCGAGTAAATTAATGGAGCCTTAACCTTCTATAATAATAATAACTTTTAATCCTCCTCCCCTCGTATTAAGAATAGATCAAACAAAAATTTCATTATTACACAATAAATAAATACGAGTGGCAGTGTCATTTGCTCCGTTGCGCCGAGAATTATTAAGCAGAATTATTGATTTCTTTTTTTTTTTTTTTAATGGAAAATAACTCGAATTAATTTAATACAAGCAAAATTGATGTACGAGATACACTGCACGATGCACTGTTATAGTAAAAAAAAAATTTAATCTTAAGAACTAAAAAAAAAGGTATTCAAATCTTTCTTGAGCAAACAAAAAAAAAAATCTAAGATTATCTACCTTTAGAATTGTAAAGACAAAGAATAAAATTAACAAAACCGTAAAAAGGTTTTTGAAATTTCTTTGTTGAAAAAGTAGGAAACAAATATAATCGGGAATAAGAAGTAAATCACGATCGAAATTTAAGATTTTAGATGTACAGTAGTTTCTTTTTCTATTCAATTTAACAAATAAAACCTCTTTTCATCCTCTTTTTTGCTAAATAATGAAGCTTGATGACATTGTTTAAAATGCAAATTTAATTTTCTTAGTACTTGGTAATGAAATTTAAAATGTTGAAAGTACAGTACATGTAGTTCGGTACAATAAACTCATGAAAACAAACAAATAAAATCCTGCATTTATTCAAATTAATAATTTATCAATCGTGCAAAATGAGTAGGTTTTATAGAAATATCATTTTGAAAAAATATTTGTAAATTAAACTTCATTTTATGTTTTTTGGTAATTGAATAAGATTGATACGCCGTTGCATACCAACATTATATATGCAATTATATTTTATTAATAAAATAAAAATTATTCATTAAAATCAGCATGTAAAATTTAATTTTGAAATTATTTGAATAAACTTTTTGAGATCACATTCATAAAAAAAATAATCAAGTCTGCTTAAGTTCAATAATTTCGAGAACTAAATTACTGTACATTAATATTAAAAAATTAAAACAGAGTCATGCTGGATATTATAATAGAAAACAAGAATAAAACAATGTAAAAGTGAGTGTTAAGTGGCTCATTCCACACTCACTCGGCTCATCCCCTATACCTACGCCTGATAACCAACAAGATTGTTATTCACTCTTCTCACGCACTCATTATCACGTGGCAATTAAATATCCTCAATACACGATGGCCATCAATTAGAAAAGAAGCAACAAAAAACAGGCATTTGTCACGTTTTACTCGGGCTTCAACGTTACTAAAGCCGTTTGTAATTATCTCCTCGTTTACACACATATTACGTCGACGAATAAGCCAATGATTATGGAGATAAACCTTATCGTTTTTTTTTTTATTCTCAAAAATAAAATAAGAAAAAAAAAATAGGAATTCCACTTCACACCGCAAAAAAATAATTACTACACTTCTTAACTAAAATTGATTAACTATTGCTCCAGCCGTTCGTATAATAGGCGCGAATAACCACATCCGTTCCCAATATTAAATTCACCGAGTAATTTCATTTTTTTTTTGTCTTTTTCAATTTCAGTTTAATAATGAAGCGAATAAATTATTCCGCAACGAGTGCCCAATTATTATTATTATTATCAAACGCCGGTTTTTAGTTGGAATTTAAAATTGTAAAAAAATCTAATTGGGAGAAGCCGCGAATTTTTTTTTATTTTTCTCCGGCGAATAAATTAAATTGGGTGTGTGATGGCGCTGGATTTGTAAACACACATTTCTAACATGACATCACATCCATCTAATTAACGCGTACACGTTTCTTTGACAGTTGAAACGATGGGAGATCCCCTCGCAGCTCCTGTCACCTTATTCTCTCTCATTTTGATCACCGCTATTAGCAAACCATTAACGTTTCTAACGCTCCCTACCTGCCTGCCTTTAAATTAGAGATTACGCTCAATAACAAAACAGTGGGAAAATAGAAAAAAATATATATTATAATTGCAATCTTTTTCTTAGCAAACCGGTTAACCTAATGACCTAGCAAAAAAAATATCAACGCGAAGAGGGAAAAAAAATCAAATAATAATGATATCCAATAACATTAAGCTAATCGGCATTTTTTTTTTTTTTAATACACAAACCGCAGTCAATTTCTGCGCCTTAGGTTCCATTGGTCGGCGTTATGGAAAAAAAGTTTGCAAAAACCAAATGAGCCTTCTAATATTCCAGATAGTTAACCAACTTACCGGGTATTTATTTCATCCAGTATTGTACTGTATATGGATTTGTAAAAAGCTATCAGCACAATCGCATTTGTTTGGCAGATTTCTTTTGAACTAATGAGTTTTTCATTTCAGGTTTTTAAAAACTTTTAAAGTCCGATACTTCGTTTCAATTTTTAGTAAATGTGGGTTAAAACTGTATTCAGTATATCTCAAAATTGCGTGCAATATGACTTTTCAGCGTTATTCAAAGCGTCATTTGCAACTTCATATTTTGTTGACGCTGGTACTAGTTGCCACTAGTTTTCTGCAGGGTGTTTCAAAAGTAATAGTCGAAACTTTTATGGGTTGTAGAGGGTACTTAACTCAACATTTTTAGTATAGGAACCTAGGGGTGCCGACGTCATTTAAAAAAGTTATGATTTTTTTAATTTTGGAAATATTTAACATTATGATCCTGCTGCCTCTAGGTGTAAGAATAAATGCAATGCGTAGCATAGCAGAAAGACATTGCAATACAACTTGCTACGGGAGATCTCATAGCGTTATTCAGGGGCAGCATGACCGTGATGTTATAAATTTCCAAAATTAAAACGTCGGCACCCCTAGGTTTATATATAGGTCCACTAAAATTTTCGACTATTACTTTTGAAACACCCTGCATATCTAAATTTAGCCATTAAAAAAAATGATTTTACATTGTATTAAACAAAATTAAAATTCCTCGAACAAAAATTATTAAAACCACTTTCGATAAAAAAATTAAAACTAGAACAAATTTTGAAACAAGTTCCAATTAACTTTTAAAATGATTTAAGTATTTTTAAACTCCCTCTACTTTTCCTTTACTGGTACATGTATACTCGTTTATATGTATCGTCACAACGTTGATTTAAAAGCATGGAACAGTAACATCAAACAGACATCAGAATAAAACGAGTTCGGCTAATGGAAAGCAAATACCGGTAATAATAATTTTTAGAATTATTTTCCTCATTTTGTGCGAAAATACCATTAATGAAATACACTTAGGCCTATTAAAATCCTTTTTTTTTATACGAGTATATTATTTATAGAGAAAAAATATATTGCTATTACTAATAATATTTAGAAAATAAACCATAATTTATTTTTATAGATTTCCACATTAAAATAAAAGCAAGTAATATAAATAATTAATCGTAAAGATACAATAATTTTTGGGGATTGAAATATTTGTTTAAAATATCGATTTCAATTGCAGATGAATACTAAAGTGCGTTACCCTATAAAAATCTCAGTCGACGGTCGTAACAAGTGTTACTAAGTGCTTCGACGATGAATAGTAATAAACGACTTGCATGCAAATATAACATCAGCATTTACATTATGTTATTTACGCATGCGTAAATACATTCCACCGTAAAAAAAAAAAAAGATAATTATTAGATATGAAATTTAAGTCGTAACCAGACTTCATATACATAGGATACACGTATATAATATAAAAACCCTCGCTCTTCTCGTAAAAACTAATCTTCCAACCGTCCTCATTAAAATACGCAGCGTAGAATGAGAATCGAGCGCAGGAACGTTACCGTTCTTTCTTCGGTTAAAGATAGGGGGAAAAAGAAGCTCTTGAAATTAAATCCATCGACGACGACGAATAGGGCTGGCGAATAATTGACCGCAGGCACTTTATAAATCCTCGTGAAAACATTATAAATCATCTGGATTTCAGCGTGCGAATAGAAAAAAATCACACGGTTAATGACTTAATCATCAAAGCGATACCATTTTCAATTTCATCCACTTTTATTTATACACAATTTGTATACAGAATACTGTATACAACGATTTAATTGCGGTTAAAAGCGCTTTTAAAAAATTAATAGACGTTCGGGTGACTTTTGTAATGGGCAATATAACGTCGCAAATTGTTAAGCACAATATGCGTTTGATGAATATAAATGAATCTGTTTGTGAGAAAAACTAACAAGCTGATATTCAAAAAAACTGAAATAAATAAACAAACAAACCACAAAAAAAAATGTTTTAAATTTTGAACGTCAACTTAAATTAATCGTTGTCCCCCATTTTGCGTTGAACTACCCTGTGACGTCGATTTTTAACTCAAACGATAAAAAGTAGTGACTAGTAGCGCTCTGGTCACTATTTTATCTTGTCCATTTTGCTGCTTTTCCGCTCAATTAGATTTATGTTAATAAACTATATGGAAATTAGTAAAAGTATATAAAATATGCGCATAAATTTAATTAGCCATTTAAAATTTAAGTCATAAAATTTGTCAAAAGCTAAAATAGAAGAGAATAATATTACAAGGGATACAGTCAATTACTAATGGCATTGATAAACAAATTCGATGTTTATAATTAATAACTGTGTAGTATATAAAATCCGGCAAAGAAATTAATTCAAACGTTTTCGCACGAGAATAAATAAACATCTCTTGGAATGAATCTCATAATTCAATGTGAACAGTCCCGCAAAAATCCACCCCATAAACAGAGGAAAAAAAGAGAAAATAAGCACATATGGTGCTGGTGTTAATTTGATAAAAACAAAAAAATAAAAATAAATACTGCCGGAGCGTACACATAGTAAAACTGCGTGTTTAACAGTTGCGTTAAACCGACCGCTAATTAAAAATGTAAGAAAATAAAGAGAAAAAAAAAAAAGAAATGAAGGAAAGAGCGGAAGAAAAAATGTGTGTAGATGTAAAGTCGTTAACACATTTAAATTTGAGAAGCGAACTGAAGTCTGCGTTACCCTCGTCACCCAACCAATCGTAACTTAATTCACAGCCGCATAAAATGCGCGCACTTAAAAAAAAAATACATGTTGCAACTTACGATAGTAAGGGTGCGCTGCAGTATAATTTAAGTGCAAACGCCGAGTGTTCTCGCTTTTCAACACATTTTCAAATCACAAGTTAACGCTATGTTCTTCGCTTGTTTATGCTCAAAATTCGTCGCAGATTAAACCGCGTAAAACCGTAGTCCAAAAAAAAAAATATTTTACAGTAGGGTATATAATATATAAAAAATAATATAAAAAAAAATAGTTGCAATAAATTTTTACATTCAGCTTGTCGCTTCAAAATATTATTACGTTGGAAAAACGCAAGCAGGAAGTGGAAATTTTCCCTTCACTTTTTTTTTTCTTTTTTTTTCTTACTGGAATCAAGAAAAAAAAAATAAAAATAGGGAGTTTGAAAAATTTCATTAGAATATTTTCATCACTGGTAGCAGTAAGTATTAATCGTCGGTTACAGTTGCATTGTATATATACTGTACACGAAATTGTCAAAAGCCATCTTCTACGCATATCTTACAAAAATTTAATACGCCTACTAAATTAACCGAAGCGCTCTTGGAAATAATAATAATTATAAATTCACCCGCTTCTTATCTCTAAACGACGCCGAACTCTGTTTTTTTTTTTTTTTTCTTTTTTCTCCACCCCTCCTCTAACGAAAACGCTAAGAAATTGTTGCCGAAATTTTTCGGAATGTACCTCAAAGAAAAAAAAAACAAAACTCACGAGATGAAAATGCGGTTAAAGATTCCGCGAATCTTAAAAAAGGCCCGCAGCAAATACTGTATACAAATAATGAAACACCGGTTGAAAAATACTACGTTAAAAAAAAAAAAAATCTCGGTGGAACCTTGATCCAACGCTTCCTATAAAACTAACCCACATTATAAACGCTTTATTTAAACCCTTAAAACTGGGAGAAATCGAGGTTCCGCCGTCATAAAAATCCAAAGAACTCGGGGAGATCTTCTTTTTCTCCAAAAAAATTTCTTAGTAAGAACCTAATAATAATAAAAAGAATGCCATGAAATTTGAGAATAGTCGTAATAATAATAATAATAATAATAATAATTATAACCTCAGCAACAGTAATTCCGGTGATATAAAAATGTCCAAAAGATAAAAAGCCACCGAAATGAATGGAATTAACCGTTAAACCATAAAACGTTTTTAATTGCGGAAGAAGTTGATTCTTCCCAACAACATGATTTGTGTTTATATTATTACTCCATGGCTCCCGCTATCTCAGCTCCGTATTCCTACCCACGCGAAAAGACGACTCTTAAATACACCCCCAACATTTTACGGCCAACACTATAGCGACCTCCGAATTAAGCTAATTGCCCTTAATTGGTCACTTGAAGACAAAAAGACATAATGGAATGAATAAAAGGAGAAGACTAGTGGAGCCTTCACTAAATAACTTTCTCCCCCCTCCCCCCCCCCCTCCCTCCTAACTTCCTCATTAACAACACAGAATGATGCATCATCATCGAAATTCCAGTTTTTCAATTAACATCATTCAAAAGAGCTTCGTAATGATTATGAAGGAGAAAAAAAAACTAAATTTTTATATCGATTTTATTGACGACTGATTAAAATGTGGCGATTAAGATGCGAGGTTAATGTTTTATTTTTATTATTATTGTTTTTTATTATATTGTACGGCATCTTAATTTACCGTACGACGTGTATCGTTCAAACTTGGTCATTCCGTATTATTAAAAGTATTAATAATAGAGCGAGTTTAAATTGAATGTTATATATTTTATCAAGCGGAACGAAGCTATAAACTTAAGTACGGAATTCTTATCACGCGATCAATAAAAGAAGAAGAAAAAAATACCTTGAAAAAAAAAGAAAAGAAAGAAAATGAATCGAAGTTTTTAACTTTTTATTATGGTAGCTTTAGAAATTTAAGAGAATTAGCCAGCCAGCCGTATGGACCAAATAAAACCGGATTGCTTTCCGGATATCAAATTAAAAATGAAAACTACTTTTTTTTTAAAAAAAAAAAATAAATAAACCGAAAAGTTGTAATATATACGAGTAATAGAGTTAGACGCTATAGAAAAAACATTAAAAAAGAGGTTTTTCAATGTGCTTAGCGTATTACGATATTAATCTTCATCTTTCACGCTATTCTTCAAATGGGTTTCTTCTTTATCCCCTTATTCTATAAGTTTTATCTTTCCTACGAATCTCGAACGCATTTACATTTAAAATAAAAAAATAGTTTTAAAAAACTAAAAGAAATACGCTTTTAATGCGCTAAAAAGCAAAAAATAAGTTTTAT
>JAQGAZ010002528.1:0-17122 GCA_034692225.1 Polydesmus complanatus
AAAAAATCAATTTTCCTTAAAAATTGACATAGTTATTAATTTTTCAAAACTATACTTTATCTTTACGGACACTATACAACATTTTCTAAGTGTTTTAATACGCTTTTGAAAACTTTTCGGAGCGCAATATTTGAATTACAAAACTGAAACTGTTCTTTTTCTCAGTTTTATGACATTTTGATATTTCTTTTATCTTTATAGTGGTATGTCAACTTTTAACTCTCCCCTAGTATTAGTAACCCACTCAATTTAACTAGTTTTAAACATTTCCGGTTTTTATCCATTACATAAAGTAACCAAAGAAAAAAGATAAATTTAGCCACACAATTTTTTTATGGTTTGAATTAAGAATAAGATAAGAACTAGATTACCTAAGTAAATACGTGTATACGTATCAGTCACACGAAAGAAAAAAAAAAGCATTGAAAAAAAAATTGTATATAAATTGAGGTGTTTGCTTCTTTCGATATCTAATTTTCAATTACAATTATGTTGTTTTTTGGTTTTTTTTTACTTCTAAATAATTTGAAATTGAGGACTTTAAATTGATAGTTTTAGAAATCAGGTTGGCGCAATATGGATGCCATGACCTCTTATTATACTGGGTTAAACTTTTTCTCCCCCTTTACAACGAAATAAAAAAATAGAAAGCAGGAGAGAAAAAAAAATTGATCGCAGATTGTACTTCCGGTTTCGACTTTTTTTTATTATTATTAATTCTTGTTTGTTTTCATATTATAGTTTAATCTAAATATTGTATAGACTTTGTCACGAAGATGGGGTTTATTAATCTTTCCCCATTTTTTTTTTTTTTTTTTGTTGATTATTTTGAACTTTTAGAAAATTAAATACAATAAAGTAGCTGTTCAATTATCCGAAATCACGCGTGATAAGAAAAGTCGAGATAATATTATTAGAGAATGAGTTTTGAAAAAAACAAAACAAATGCAGAGTGAAGAATTAACATAGGTCATCGTTTTACAAAATATTAATATGTATAATTTAAAATTATTGAATATTAAAAAAAAACTCAAAATAATTATTATACAAAACTTAGATTTTCAAATTGCACAAAGTTTAAAAATATTATTATTAGTGAAAATAAAAATTACCTATTTTAAAATCCAGAAATTATTGATAAACCAGAAAAGAATAATCTAAATTTAACTTATTAAAATAAAATTTAAAAAAAACTCTTCTAAAATTTTTTAAATATACAGTTAGCCTACGGTAGTTTAGAATATCAAATTTGAACGCAAAAATACTTAAATCAGCAATTAAGTTACCCTATAAAAGTTTTTTTTTAAAAAAATATAACCAGAGTTTTAGTGATACAATAATACCAATAATAACGTTATACCGATAATTTAAGAGGGGTTTTTTTTTTTATTTTGTACCGTTTCTCGAAGAATAAATAGTTAGGCGAGGTATATTATTTTATTATATAAATAGGGTAACATTATGTTTATATTCGCATATTAGATTTTGCACTCTTATTATTTCCAGATATCATCTAAAGTTGAATAAATTTCAGTTTTATTAGAAACAAGTTTAAAAAAAAAAAACGATTTCCCGCCTAAAATTAAAAAAAGTAACGATTTCCCTCTTTTAAAAAACTAAAAAAAAAAAAAAAAAAAGGAAGGATTTCTTTGGCGGCTAAAATCGAGTTAAACAATCGATAATTGCGACAATTTTTATTAAATTAAATCCTTTTGATAGTTTCCAAGGCTTTGTGGGTGGTGTGTGTTGGCTGGAGGCTATTTTCTATTATTAGCATAGGTGGGAGTGTGAAGGAGGCATGATTAATACAACGCTAGGGAAATGATGATTACGTAATAGAGCTTAATATAATACCGGTACATGTACTGTATAATATAGAAATTTCAATAAAAAAAAAAAAAACAAGCCGACGATATTGTTCTCATTTTCTAATGAATCTCTCTTGTCTCTTATTTTCATTATTATTTCTTTTTTTTCTTTCCATCTGGGTGTCGTTAACACGTGTAATTCGTCTGCTATTGTTACCCTTCTTTTTTTATTTCTTCGCGCATGTACATTACAATAATATTCATTCACATCAAAAAGATTAGATTTGAAAAAAAAAATTTCATAACTTTTTCCCTCTGAGTTTGGAACAAATGAAATTGTAGATGAGTAAAGAGAGAAGGGAGGGAAAAAATGGACAATTTCTTTCATTTAATTTGTTTATACAAATGGAGGAAGTTCGTGAGGTGAGAACAGTATGTGTTCCGGAAGTTGATAATTTGATAATTATTTACTTAATAAAGTGCACTGAAACTAAAGGGGGAAAAAAAAGTTTTTTTTATAACAAAAATAATGTTTTTTTTAAGTTTATATGTGTGTGTTTTTTTAAAAAGTAAATAACGCGTTTAATTCTTTGAATAAATAACTCTTTTTTTACATTTAAATTTGTTATTAATATTTATTTGAAAATACTAAGATATACCGTAGCGGTATTTTTTTTTTTTTAATTATCAACTTAAATTTTCAAAACAAGTAAATAAAATATTAATAAAATTTTAATTATCGGATGTTTTTTTTATTAAATCGAAAAATTGTTTTTTTTTGCGATCAATTAAAATTAATAGTAAGTTAATTAGTAGCTGACAATTTGTAATTTTTATTTATTAGTTTTAACGCTCTAAATAGGCTATTTTGACTGCCGGTTGAATGCTTTTTTTAATGATTATTATTATTACTACCGGTATTACTGATATTAAAAATTAGTTAATCCGAAATAATCCCAATAAATAATCGTCAATTTTTTTTTTTTTTGCTATTTTTTTTTAATTCTTTACTTAATTTTGAATGTCTATAAAATCAAAGGTAAATCTTCTCCAGACAACACAAATTTGTCTGCTTTTTGACGTTGCTGGTATTTTCATCGTCTGCTACTCATTAGCCAGGTTGTTTGAACTCGCGCAATATGGCGTTCGCTTGAAATTATGCAAATTTTAGGATTCCTACAAATTAGCATCGGTATTAGTTTACTTTCCGGTTTCGTAGACATTTATTTACATAATCCTCGAACTGAGCAATAGGTAGCTGTGTCTCTTATGACCGTGTCGATTTTAACGCGGGAAAATTATTATTATACCTGAGCAACATTTCCTACATGCGATATGCGTATTTCAATCACATTACATAAACATTTGTTCATTTTTTAAATTAATTATTATTCAATCTCGCATGTAAAGCATTAAAATAAACATCAAGCTGCTGCATTGTTAGTTAACAAATTTGCTTTATTTTTGGGTGTATGGCTCATTATGAGAGAGTGTAGGTTTATATAAGTGTTTATTTTTAAATTCAATAAGAGGTACATGTAATTGTAGCAGTTTAAAAAGTGATTGAAGGCGATTAGTATGATCTTTTTGTTGTTGTTAATTATTGTTTAGGAAGAGTTTTTATGTTCCTAAGAGTTCAGAAAGGGCTAAGGGAAAAATATTAACAAAATATTTTGAAGATTTTAGAAAGTGTTTTATTTAATCCATGTGTGGAAGTGTCTTTGAGTACATTAATAGTGAATATTTTATGATTTTAGAAAGTAGTTTTAAGAGTGTAAGAAGTGTGTAAACGCATTTACCAAAATGTTTTTTCCTATTAAAAAGTGTTCTTAAAAGTTTAGCACGTCTTTTTAATTGATTCAACTCGGAGTATTATTTTATACCGTAGTTTAAAAAAGTATTTTTATAAGGAAATGTTTTTAATAGATTAAAAAGTGTTTTTAATGACGGTTTTATGAGTTATTTCGTACTTTTCGCAATGGCTTGAAAATAGTTAAATAAACTTTCTGGAATTTAGAAAACAAATTTTTATTTTAGTTAAACAATTTTTTTTTATAGTTAAGTGCATTTGACACTGTTGTTACGCAATTTGCGCGTCCATAAAGTTCCAATAAGTTAATTGCAAAATATTTCCTTGCAGAGCGTAAAAATAATCATTAACGAAAATTTAAAACAAAATTTTCTAATTATTAATTTAAAAAAAATACAATATTTTGAGCGTGAGAAATGAGAATGACTTTCTGTAAAAGAACAAAAAACCAACGACAAAAAAAAAAAGGCGTGAAATTCGACTTTTAGCATAAAAAAAAGAAAGCTTTCAATAAGGTTCAAACCACCAAAACTATTTTTGTTTATGGTTTCAAAAATGTTTGACGGTAAATTCCGCGTGAAATTACTTAACACTCGGAACGTCATCTATCGCGCTTAATACATTATGAATATTAGACGTTTTTTCTTAAAAAAAAAAAATATATCAATAAAATAAAAAATAAAAAAGTCGAATTTTAACCTTATTTTAAATTCATTATGCGCTTAATTTGTCTGCTATTGTTCAGCTGTCAATCAAAGAAAAAATGTTCTCCACGTAATGGCGGGAGGAGAAAAAAAAACGTCATTTTTTTTATTATTTTGGTTCGTAAAATAAAAAAAAAAGGTCTACATAGATGTATGTCAGTAGTGGCGTCTAAACATAAATCGTAAGTGGAGATTAGTTGCATCTTCTAAAAAAAAAAAAAAAATGGAAGCAGTTGTAGAAACAAGTTAAAAACGACGCCCTCTAGCGGTGACGCTTGTTATTGTCATGGGGAGCTTTTGTTTAGCTTTTTCTCATCTCCCACACTTGAACGTTAAGTGCGCCTTCTACTTTGAAATAGACGGTCGTTTTATGTGAAAGTGGGACACGCCTGTTTTTTCCGCTTCGGCCTTTGAGAAGGAGATGGAAATGGAAGATGAATAAGAACGGACCAAAATAATGTAGACGCGGAAGACACGTCTGCGAAAGATTACGCAACACACGTGTTGAGCAAAATCTCCAGACACGTTTGTGATAATACAACTACCGGTTCGCACAGCAATTAATACTAGTTGATAAGAAAGAAAAAATTAAGATAATATTACACACAAGTGGTGAAGATAGTAAACAAACAGTATTATTATTACTATAATGAGCAATTTAATGTAGATCTAATGTAATAATGTATAAATTATTCATCATTACCCGTTTGAATTTGATTAGAAGCTAATAAAAAGTCGTTTGAAAATACATGTGCAGTAGGCTTATAGCAAAGTTCAATATTCGTACAGTAACTGTATTTAATTGATAAAAAATCTAAACTTTTAATCAACAAAGGGAAATTATTATTGGTCAAAATTTAATAACATTTAGTCAAAAAAAAAAAAAGGTTGAAAATATTCAAAACTACTCTTAGAATTTATTTTATTGAAAATTCCGATGAAAATGTCGATATTTAAGGCTAGGGAGTAGGGGCGGATTTTCAATTAGGCCAAATGCGACCGCGGCTTCAGGGCAGCATATTCGAAAGTGCGGCCAAGAGCGCAAATAGGTGGAGAATTTGGTACCAATAATTTCTATCAAAACAAATTTTTTCAAACTTTGCCATTTGAGGAGCGGAGAAATGTTTTGGTCTGAGGGTGGAAACTTTCTACAGTGGTCGAAAAAAGTATTTCCCACTCAATAAAAGTGATATTTTTCTTAAATAAACTCCTAAATTGTAGCAAAAATTAACAATGTTATACAAATGCAGAGAAGCACGTACATGTAGGCTATCTACTACACGTACAGTATATAAAAAAAAAAATTTAAACAAATTGCCAATTAATGAGAAAATTAAAAAAATGTAATATTCGAACAAAACCATGACACTACCACCTCCATGTTAAAATACATTGAACATCATATTAAGTTGATTTCCTTTTGACTACATTTATGCCCGATTTTTGATAGTACCATGATTGCCGATATGGCGATCTAAAGTTTTATCTTCCAGCATCCCCAGCTTAAAATCGAGTAGAACGTGATTGCAATTTAACAATGGATTATGTTTAAAATAATTAGCTAATAAATTAAAATTAATGGGGGAAAAAATGACTCATTAACCTGTTGATTAAATTCATAAATGAAGCAAAACTAAAGCCGATTTTATAATAAATAAATTGAATTAAAATTATTAAAAAGTTTTATTGTTATTATTATTAGATTAGTTGTCAAGAAGTCGAAAACGACATTTTTAATCGTGATGATGTCCTGAAAGTGTTTATTAATGTTCAATCTACTAAAGCTTTTTACCGATCAAATTTTTTTTTTTAGTTTACACTCGTGCTACAAAATTACAACAACAGTTATAATACCTCACTTATAAAATTTTATTTTCTATATGATGTAATATACTGTATAATTATTTGAAGTATCCAATTTTTTAACACTCTCAGTTGATGGCAAAACACTAATCATACGCAAATTTTTTAAAAAAATAATTATTATTTACAAAAACATAAATGCAAGTTCTTAAAAATAAATTGCTTAAATTGACTGGGACAGGAAATGGAATGACTAATTTTGTAATAAAGTATACATTACCTCACGGATTGAAGTGGCAAAGATATATTAAATTAAATTAAGTCAATTCCAAACTCACAATTACATTGTATTTATTATAAGCAAAATACAAATAAATTTTTTAAATTGAGCGTATTATTGTTAATACAAAAAAAAATAAATTATATTCATCGAAACATTGCTTACGTAATAAGTAATTTTTACAATTGTGGTTTATGAAAAGATTATGTTACATTTTTACCTATAAATAAGCTGAAATTGACTGGAAGAAATATTTCACTCTCACATTCTGAGCATTCATAAAATTCTAATAAAATGTTAGGAAAAGCATCGACTGCCATTTTGGCAATGACTGTTGTTCTTTGCTGCTTAGCCGTCATGGTAAACGGAGCGAATTATGAAATGAATAAAATGACCAAAGAGGATATGATTGACTTGAATAAAAAGGTAGAATATTAGCTCGACAACTTCAATAGCAATTTCCCGTATTTCATTTTATTTTGATTTTAGCTGAGCGAAGCCAAATGTAACGTTACTGTAAATAAGGTAATCTACAAAATATTTTGTTTTTCTATTATATATTTATTGTTATTTTTCTCTTTCAATGTATAAATTCGAGAAAATTACAATTACTTTAATTAGCTATCGGTGATTAAATATTTACGAAGTTAATTTTATAAACATTGTAATAATTAGTGAACTTCCTTTTTTTAAAATTAGAAAACAAATTAATAATTAACATACTTTGCAATAATTGCTGTTTTATTGCAATAATATATTCATTTTAAAGGCTGATGAAGTAGCTATTTTCGACAAGTGTGTCAAAAAAGAGAACTCGGCAAAACAGATAACTCAGGAAAGTTTTAAAAATCCAGAGACCATTAAAGAATTAGGACTTACCGATGCTGTAAATAAACTTTTAGATAAAAATATTAAGATAAAAAAAAATATAATTGTAATATAAAATTTAGCAATGGACAACTGTTAAATCTTGCGTTAATACAGAACATGGATGGGTACGTTCCAATAATTAAAAAAAAAAATATTATTTCAATTAATAATAATAGAACATTGTATAGGATAAAATATGGGTTACTCAAGCGGAGGCTACAAAGTTCATTGAAAACAGTATGAAATTTGCTAATGATGCTGTAAGAATTTTATTTGATACTATTGAAACATTGTTGTTGACTATTAGTTTTGAAATGAATATATAGACAAAAACAAAGTTCAAAGACACAATTGCTAAATGCATTACAGATAACGTGAGTTTGATTACAAAAATATTAAATACTTGTAGTATTAATAATACTGTATACATTTTAATGAAATATGACTGATTTTACAGACAGCCGATGCGGCTAAAACTGCATGCGGACAGAAAGCAGTTAAAGAAGTAATTATGCTTTTACAATAACTTATTTTAAATTTTTATCAATCGCCTTGTTTTTCAGATTTGCTTAAATATTACATAGACTAATGGTTACACGAAGTAATTTTGTCAATTAACAAAATACAAATGATGGGATTAACTTTTAAACGTTTTCGAGAAATACCGCATTAATTTAAAAAAAATAATAATAATAATAATAATTATTGTTCAAATGGAATCGATTACAATGTTAAAAACAACAATATTATGTCGTATACACACTGTAAATAAAATATACCAGAAATACCTAGAAAATTCAAACCATTATAAGTGATAAAAAAAAACCAGAACTAGCGAATCTCAGGTTCTGCTTTTATTCATGATTCACACATTTTGACTTACACAATTTAATTCACGCATTTTATATTTTTTGTAATGGTTTAAAAATGTCGGATTAAAATTTTATGTTATTTAAAATTTAGTAATAAAAAATACTTTTTTTTAAGTTTTTAAAAAGGGAACTTATTACTTGTATTATAATTAGGTTACGATCAAAAACTTATCCTAAAGTAGTTATAAGTAAAAATCATTATTTTCATTGTTGGTTTTTTTTTTTTTTTTTTATAAATATGAGTAGGCTACATTTCTTGTTTTTTATACTGGGAAAAAGTTGGCAATTGATTTGCGATGTTAATTAAGTCCTATAAAATATTTAAGAAAAAAAACTATAGCATGAGAAAAAATGAAAATCAGTACGAGTTCCCAATTTTAACTCCTCGAGCGATTTTATGCAATTATTATTTAAAAAAAAAAGGGTCATTTTATACTTGTACAGTAAAATATGCAGTGTATATTAAGAATAATGTCATTGCAAAAAGTTTGTTGTTGATTGTAAATTTTCTACGTGTATTTTGAATGTTTATTTTACTTCTAATAATTATTACACTTTCAAAACACTCAACACAAAAAAAGTATAGATATAAATAATTAGTACAGTACGTTAACGTATCATTCCGTAATTGCACGCGTCTGCTGGTTGTAAAATTCTGTTTCTGATTCAAACGTTTTAATATTTGAAGCTTAAAGAATTGACAAGTCTTGTTGTAGTTTTGTTTAGCTTTTAGTTTAAGTAATTTCTAATTATTGATTATTAAAATTTTGATAAATCGGGAGTTTGGTTAATCATAGGTTGAGCTGTCGGAATCATGAATTTTGTTTATTCTCGTGATCTGCTTTGCTCATTTAAAGTTGTTAATCCAGTTTAGTAAAACCCAATTTTATTCCAACCAATTTTCATTCTTTTAAATTTTGTCCATTCAAATTCACCAAAAAATAATTTTCTAAGAGCTATTAAGTCGCTTGATTTTATTATAATTTTTTTTTATATTAATATTATAATAAAATAGAGTACTTATAAATAGTTTATACTTTGAAAGTCGTGATTAGCAAAATCCAGATTTTCAGGTTAATAATAATTATTATGAGTTTGATTCGCATCAAGTAGTCGGAAATTTTTTAAGTCGCTCGTTTAATGTCAATCTTTTTTTATCGAAGCACATCACTCATGCATTTTTTACTAGTATTTTTTTTTCATAAAAAAATTCTGTGTTTTTTTATTGGTTTCCTTTTTAAGGTTATTTATTTTGCCAAGAGGAAAAGTAGGCCTATATTAAAGACGAAAAATCAATATTTTAAAAACCAGCGTTTCAAACAATTATTGAATTATTGTTTTTAAAAATTTGTTTTGCTTTGATTTTTCGAATAGAGAAAACGTATTTTAAAGTTTAGAAAGTATTTTTTGTAGTATTTTTTAGTATTGAATAAGTGATTTTATAGATTTGACAAAGTGTTTTTTTTTAAGTATGGTGTTTGTTAGGATTGGGTATGTTTTAAAATTGAGTATCGTAAGTGTTTTTTCAAGTTTATTTATGTTTTTAAAACTGAAGTGTTTTCTTGAATTTCGTAAGTGTTCTTTAAAAGTTGAGAAAGTACTTTTTTTAAAATGAAAGGGTTTATTAGAGTTGTGTAAAACTTTTGTTTATTGTTGAATTAGTGTTTTAAAGTAGAGTAATTGTTTGTCTCAAGTTTAATAAGTGTTTTTCTTGAAAGTCTATTAGGTGTTTTTTGTAGTTTATAGTGTGATTTTATTTTTAAAATTGTTTGTGAACCCCGTTATTTTTTTTTTTTTTTTTTAGCTTTAAAAAATGTTTAGCAGCAAAAAAAGTATGCACATGTACCTACTCCAAAATGAAAAAAAACCCACAAAAATAATATTGTTTTACTTAAATATGAGTGTGTGTAAGTGCTGTTTTTTTATGTCCCACATTCAATACTAATAAAGAAACAGGTGAAGAGTAACTTGTTATCATAATACTTCACTGAAATAATGGGATCAATTACATTTTAATTGTTTTCATTATTTTTTTCTCTTCAAAAACAGAAGATAAAAACAAAAAAAAAAAAAAAATTAAAAAAGTAAATTTTCTTCTCGGAAAAAAATCGAAGAAGATAAAAAAAAAATGTCTAGGAAAACAAGATTTATTAACTATGCAAAAGCGTATAAAAAAGAAGAAAGTCAATTAAGTTTAGGTTGAGTGTCCTGCATGAGTGAGAGAGGTATTTCGGATATTCGAGAGAGAGTAGGGGGAAGAAGCAATACTGTTACGTATTGGATGAAAAAGAATAGTCATTTGAGAAGCCGAATGAACCGATGCCTTGTTTATGCTTTGTTATTTTATTTTTTTTACGTAATTACCGAGCTGACCATTCACGAGAAGAGAGAAACGGAAAGAAAATTACAAGGATTTCGACCTTTTTTTTTTTCGGACAACAATGTTCTATATCCACGAATGAGGTCACCTGACTCACTTTTTTTTTCTTCTCTTACAACGAAATAACCGTTAAATTGCTACTTTTATGAACTTTTGTTTTCATTAAAAAAACAAAAATTGATCAGTTTAATTTTATTAGATCGTTTTAGTTTTTTTTTTCTACTTTTAAATTAGATGAAAGTGTTTTATTGTGATTGTTTTTAATTTGGAAAAAAAAAAAAATTTGAAAGGTGGCGAATGTCAGCTATTAAATTCCTTCCCTAGAAAAATCTTTTAAAAAAAGTTTAGTTAAAATTAACTTTTAAGTGTTTTAATGTTATTACAGTTTTTTTAGAGATGTTTTTTCACGTTTTTAAGCATTGGAGTGTTCATTGAGTGAGTTATATGCAAGTTTGTTATATTATAGTGAACGTTTTTAGGTTTAAGGAATTTTTGTTTTTTATTAGTTGTGAAGGGTAGTGATTGTTTATTGCGTTTAGTACAGGTAAGCATTTACTTTCCTTATCGTTTTTTGAGGTTTAGTGGCGATTTTATGATTTTTGAAGACGATTTGAATATAGTTCATCAGCTGCACAAGTGAACATTTTTTTTTTTTTGATTGTTAACTGCAGGGTCTAATCTGAGAGGGGGTTGTTGTTTTTTTTTTTTTTTTTTTTTTTGTAAACTTTGGTTGGCGACTTCCTTGTTTTGGTCGACAGCTGTTAAATATTTCATCAAAATTTCGCTTTCGCAGAAAATGTTATTCCCACAGGAAAAACGTATCGGGTACTTTCTCAAATTCGCAAGATTTGAAAGTAAAGTGAAAAGCAAAATTAGAATCTAAAATTATTGCTTAGTTCAAATCTATATTATAATAGCCTACGAGATTTTACGAGAAAAAAATACCCGCTTCCCTGGGGGAAAATATGCCGCTCACTATACAAAAATAACCGCTTGATGGGTAAAAAAAATCTGTCGTCGTGAAATACTGTATTATAAAATTGCTCACCAAGACAGAGTAAGCCGTTCAATGTATTAAAAAGCCGCTCGACATAAAAGAATAGGATGCTCGCTATTTCCAAAAAACCGTTCACTGGAAAAAAAATAATAAACCATCGCTGTTCATAGAAAATGCCGCTCGTCGGAATAAAATAAGCCATCCCATAGTGAATTTTTGCTGCTGGAAAAAACTTCTAATTAATAAATTAACCGCTCGCTGGAAGAAAACGCTTTCCGGATAAAAACATCCGCTCGCTGGGGGAAAATATAACTACTCCTGAGGAGAATATACAGTGACTGTTACATTGAGTTGTGTGTATTTTAATTAGATGTGTTTTTTTTGTTGTTGTTGGTGTATGGACTAATTAGATAGATTTGAATGTTTTCTAGACTAATCATCATAATTAAAATAAGGATGTTGCACTTTTGACGCATATTTATACATGTTTTTTTATTTAATTTTTCTCGAAGAGGAAAAACTAGAATGTGATAATTTTTTTTTTGATTAGTGCAGCTTTTACGCACCATTTGTAATGTATTTCAGATGTAAACATTAAAATTTTAATCTAAAACAATCGAAACATTTAAATAATAAATGTGGTTTTTAATTAGATCAAGCTTTTTTATGCAGTTATTTTTATTTATTTTTTTTTTTAAAAAACGGTAATTGACAATAAGCATTGTGTTTTTTTATTATTATGAAACAAATTCATATCGAAAAAAAAAATCGATTACATAAAAATACATTCGTAATTGAGTTGTGACATGCAATTTTTTTCCTGAAACAAATTTTAATGACATAAATTCATTTTTTTTTTAAATAAATGTTCATGTAAGTAAATATGCATGTAGGCTACATTCGCAGCATTTTTATTATTGTTACGTAGTTTATTTTTCAAATTTTTGGCTTGTACATAGTCTACATTAATTTAAATGTGTTATTAATTTATTTTTGTCTTGGACTTAATATTATATATTTTTGAATAATACATGTAGGCCTACTATTACATGTATTTTGGATTTTTATCTTCTGAAAAATTTTAATTTTTTTTATCGTAAAAGTTACCAGATACCGGTAAATATCAAATTTAAATACCTATAAATTTAAAATGAATAGTAAACTTTTGGTCAGTTCGGGATTGAAGTACAACCATCATACCATGTACTGTATAAGAATATACTGTAGGAGAAAAAGTTTCGATTGATTTGAAGAAGTAGACAAGTTTAGGACAAGTGTCATTAAATTGTTTCAGTGGTATTAACTTGATTAGTTACCATTTGTTTCCACAACATTCTAATTGTTGGTATTTTATTCTAGCTTCATTAAAAATTTAAAATAATTCATAATGTTCACAATTTTAAAAGCGGCTAAAATATACAGCGCCATGAAAAGGTAAAAAAAAAAGGAGTTAAACGTGCGATAGATTACAAAAATGAAGTTAAGAAGCGTGACAAATTTGCGGGTACAGTACTGTAACTGACAACATGTAACAGCGTTTAAAGTTTAAACATTTTTTTTTCTGTTAACCAAGTTGATGACCATATCAGATCATTTCATAAGAAAACCTTTAAACCTCACACTGAATTTGAACTTTATCAAGAACATGTGAGTTAATTTACTTGTATTTCCATCATTGTAAGCATGTTATATTATTTATTTCTATTTCATTGCGAATAATAATATATAAATAATTATGTAAAATCCAATAAATTGGCTTTAGATTTCCTACAAATTCTTAATTGAAAAAAGCTAACCATTTCAGAGAACCTAAGTACGGTATGAGTAATTAGCTGATTTTACTAATGAAAATGATTTTGTTAATTTCCTTGTAATATTACGAAGCCTAATAACACTGAGCAAGGGTGGGTCAAGATGGGATACCAACCCCCCTCCTCTCACTCCCCCAAAAAAATAATTTAATGAATAAAAATAATAAAACTGTAATTTATTATTTAAACTTGCAATTTTTTTTTTAAAAAGGAAGTATTGTAAATTTGAATCGAATCAAAATTAGTGTAGTGACCGATTAAAAGCCATATAAGTGTTATGAAATTCTAAGAAAAAGATTTGCGCTGAAGTGTTACAATATTTCTAGTAACAACTCTACTAACTCCCTTTTATTTTCCTAAATAAAAAAACTTCGAATAAAAAAAAATAGACTGTAGTTGTTTTGAAAATTCTGACCACGTTTCAGTGTAGATTAGGGTCGGTTGGGTGTTTCGTCTGCTTGAAATTTAAATCACAACTTCACCTCTCGCGCCACCCAACGGAGTGAAAAAAAAAAGAACAACAACAAAAATCATAGCAAACGATGATACACTTAAATTTCACGTTTATTCCTTTTATTCCACGTACATTTTAATGCTTTTAGTGGGTGGAGGTCTATCTAAGGGGGATGAAAGATGGAGACGTGCGCGTGTGACTGAACGATATCATGACGTCATCGACAATGATTTAAGATTTAGATGGAAAAAAGTTTTACGAGACGATAAAAACAACTAAATATACCTTTTCTTGTTGTTTTTTTTTGGGGGGTGAAATATCGCGCGTGTTTAAACCAAGCCAAAAAGTTATGGAATGATTCACTTTATATCGAGCAATTAATAAATCGCATAATTATTATTCCTTAAATTAATATTTTCTTTCCAAAAAATGATTAATGGACGGAATTTGAAAATTGAATGATTGTATAGTATCAACTTTTTTATATAATATTTTATTTAAAAAAAAAAAAAATAAGAGAGCTTATAAAAAGACTTATCATATTGGTTGCCCAGTGCGAACGAGTAAAAAACTCATTACGCTTACGTACATAACGTTATAGTATGACTTTGATAATGAGAATTTCTGTAATCCGTCGTTCACATTAATCCCATCTGCGTTTTAAATTGATGATTGTTGTTTTGTTTTTTTTTGTGTTTTATCATAGATAATCAGAATTGCATTGAACATTTAACCCCTTGAGTTAAACATTTTAAATATAATAATAATATTAACAGTAAAACTTTTAATTTTTTTTATATTATTATTCATTGGATTTCATGCAAAGTTTTAATAATTCTGGTCCAGGGGGCAGTGACGTAACGAAGGTAGTCTATATGGCCCGGGAACAAAAATAATTTTCAGTTATTTTACTAAAGAGCATAATTATTATTTTAGACAAACTTGGTTCATTTCGGCTAACTTTTTATGGCGTTATAGATTAAAATGGAAAGTTACAGAATTGGTTTCTTGAAAAGCAACAATTTTGCCCCTTTTTTTTCATAAATTGATAAAATTTTTATCAATTTGTTTTAATTTTGGCGCGTGGAAAATAAAATAAAACAGAAAACAAACTTTCAAAATCAGGCTTGAAAATGAAAATTGTTTACAGTGTATTTCATTTTCATTTTTTATTACGTTTCTATTAGATTACATTTTAGAACTAGAGAGTTCACAGAATGCAGTGGCCCTAGACGTTACAAAACGCTGTTGTACCGAAAGTACAAATGCAGCGCTATTATTGCCAACCTAGCATAAGAACCCAGTGGCGGCGACAGAGAGATCAAAGAGCCAGGATGCCGCCGAATGCTACTTTATTATTACAGTCAATAATCGTGATTCTACCCTTTGATAAAATTATGTGTAAAAGAAGAAATAAATATCATTAAAGTTCCTATTTATTTATTGTTTGTTAAAGGTCAGCTTTAGTTATCCTATTGGAACTTTCTTTTCTTTGATGAAATAAAATTACGTTATAGGCCTACCTACGATTACAGTAGGCTACATTAAATCAGCGAATTCAATTTCCATAAAGTTTAATATGCAATTGTTTACAAATTTTTTTCTTAAATGCCAATCTTCTGATACCTTTACTGTCACGTACAGTACGCTTTAAAAATTCTTTATTTATTTTGTTCATTTATTTTGTCATATTTTTATAAATGTTTTAACAATAATAATAATAATTTAAAATCAATTCCTTCTGAAGTGATTTTGAAACAAATTATAAGCATTGAATAAGATAAGGTATAAATAATAAGCGTTTCGGTGATGTTTTCTGGTAAGTAAAAGTTGAATAACTTTTCAACCGGAAATAATTTTTTTAAAAAAAAAGTCATTCTTGAAATTGTTTCTTAAAAGTTAATGCTGTAATAAAATGATTGCTGAAGTAAAAATGAAAAGACGGTTTCGATCAATTACTTCCTGTTGGTTTTAAAATATATCTCATACCGGAAGTGATAGATTAAAGTTGACTTGAGATTTTTCAGTTATTTATATTCAACTTTTTTCGCTTTATACCGGTAATTTTAAATTTTATGACTTTGATTCTTCTTTGTATCAGGTGTAGCGGTAGGCGTTAGTGCGCAAGGATGAGTCGCAGATGGATTTAATCAGCGCCACCTATTGTTCGGTCGTGACAATGAGCGTCAACCTACTAACCCTAATTTTATAGGCTCGAGTTCAAGTTGAATTAAACAAAAGTCGATAACTAAATAATATTGTATGGATGAAACGACTCCACCCTTACAAAATGACGATGCGGAAAAATAAAAGTATGCCAAAAGTGACCTTTGTCGACGATGGTGTATGCAAATACAGTACAATGTAATGTAGCCTACTCCAATATTCGTTTGTTTAACATTTTATTTAAAGCAGCGGCGGCAATCGAAAAGATTGTTTGAGCAAGTCATCGGTAGATGGCGATTTGATATCAACATAAACGGCGATGAGACGAACCTTACGACAAGTGAGTATTTTTTTAAAAAAATATAAATTTGGGGTTAGAGAATTTGTTTATATTATTTTTTTACCTTATTATTAGTCGAAAACGAACAAGATATTTTGACGGCAGCTAGAGATCAATTGGGATTTGAAAAGTTTGGTAAAAGCCATACTATGATAAGTGCGTAACTACTCGTATGAACTCTGAACAAGAACTGCTGGTCTATAATATATTACAGTATACAGTATATTAATTAACAATGCAGCTTATCATTATTATACTGTGAGGTAGGTTTTTGGTTGAATTGAGAGTCTGTTTAAACTTTAAAGCAGGAATGGATACATAATTATTGCTGTAGGCAGTAAAGTTGTTGACATTGAAGGTCCTCGCAGTTTCAGTTTAATTTCAAAACATTCTGGCATTCACAACATGTCTGAGCCAAAATTCAATGCGTTCCGATAATTCGGTAACCAAATTTAAAAGCAGATTATTTTAGCCTTCCCATTTGATAGAAACTCAGAAATGGAGCTCAAAGAGCAAGTGTGTTAGAATTGTTTTAAAACCAACTTTTTAGATGTAAAATGATCTCAGGAACGCGATGCCGTTGTCCGTTGGTCGATATCTCATCGATTTCAAAAGTTATTTAGGTTTTATCGTTTGTGAGTTGAACTTTCACTCCGTCCCAGGGCTTTTCTAAAACTTCTCGGTTGAATAACGCAAAAACTAAGACAGATCGAGACTCGTGGGTTGTGTCATCGTGTAGGGGGTGTTATTTTACATACCCATAAAAAATTTGAACGAAATCGGACCACTGGTTCTCGAGTTATGAGCAGTTGAATTTTTGAAATTCC
>JAQGAZ010002529.1:0-17118 GCA_034692225.1 Polydesmus complanatus
TCCATCTCGTATATTGCATCCAAAAGATGGCTACACAGCGGTTTATTTAAACAACAAGTTACATGCAGTTTTCTAATGCAGTGCCCAGACTTAACTTCCTCAATTTCAAAGGAGCTCCGGAGGGATTGTTATCCCTTCGATCCCTTGATTTTTGGGAATTTTTGAGTTTTTCTGAATCACCTGAGAAAAAAAAAAAAACCCCGAAGAGTGACTGATGGGTGTAAAGGTCATGTCAATGGCAATGGCCTGTTAATATAAAAATAATATACGATTGGGCCTTGACTAGGAATGTGTATTTAAAATGAACGCGCGCTCTTCGAAACAAACAACCTTCAGAAACAAAACCAAAATGCGATTGAGATCGATGCAGAATATGATAGAGACGCTGAGAAAATTTAAAAAAGTAGGAAAGAAAAATCGTGACCATTATTTATGAAATTACCTTCGTATAGAATTTTTTATTAAAAAAAAACTAATAATCCGAATTGTGTATCACGTAGCAAATTCCTATGACTATGGCCAAATTAGGTGAAATGCCATCGGGTGCGGACGTAAAGAACCGATACGCTAACGTCATCCCATGTAACTTTCTCCATTCAAATTATTATTGGTTCGTAATTTTGACTTTTATTTTCGTTTTTTAAATTTAATAGTCCCAGAAACCAGAGTTCTACTGGCACCGAATCCCGACGTCAACGGGTGCGATTATATCAACGCAAATTACGTTAGAGTGAGTATAGCTGTTCGAGCAATATTATAGTGAGCTAAATGTAACTAATACCCGTGATTTTTATTTTTATTCTAGGGGTTTCAAGGTAAACCCAAGTATTATATAGCGTGTCAAGCCCCGTTAGATATCACAATCGTAGACTTTTGGCAAATGATTTGGGAAAATCAATGCAAAGTTATCTTAATGTTAACCAACTGGGACGAAAACGGAGTTGTAAGTTTTAATAATAATTGAAGAATTTTACGGAGCTGCATTAAGCCCTTCGATAATAATTTTCAGCCCAAATGTGCTCAGTATTTCTCGGAATCAAATACTCTGGATAATCATCGTTTATTCGGAGATTATCAGATTACAACGAAGAAAGTGGACGTTAGAGAGTTTTACACGATTACTTATTTGCAGCTAAAAAACTTGGAGGTAATAATTATTGTTTGTTTTTGGGAAATTAAGAAAGCATTGAATGTGGGGATTTACGCAGAATGTTGTATATTTATTTGTTTTGAATCTAAGAAAAACTTAATGCGTGATGTGGTTCATCACTGGTACACGGGATGGCCAGCTCAAGGTGTGCCTACTGAAAAAGTTTCCATTTTGGAAATGCTGCTGGAAGCTCGTGCCTCGATCAAGTCCAACCCAGGACCAACTGTAGTTCACTGCAGGTTTGTTCTTAAATCTATATAAATACAATCTTCGCGCACATATCCCCATATTTTAAGATATTAAATTTTTATTTTTCGTTTTCCATCAGTCCGGGAACTGGGAGAACTGGAACTGTTTTAGCCATAGATATCTGCATGCAGGAGTTCGAGACGAAGCGAACGGTGGATGTGCCTCGTTGCGTCTATCATTTGCGAAGGGATAGAGGAGGTCTAGTCCAAACCACTGAACAATACTTGTTCATCTACGAAGTAACCACCCACAACCTTTAATAATCAGATAATCGCAGTTAATAAATTGGGATTTGTTTTATTTTTCATGCAGGTTTTGAATGAGTTTGCTTGCAGAGTTTTGAATCAGTCGGGCAGGTCCTCGGTAAGATCTTCAAGATAACCCTACAAGCACATCTTTTTCTTTGTTTTTCTGGCTCAACTATTATATAATTATTATATATATATAATATACTGTATACATTTACACTGTGATAAATTGTTACACAAAAAAAAAATATATCCATATATATTACTTTTTCCCCCTCTCAGAATTTATTATTATTTACTTGTTATTACCAAAATAAAATACACTTCGAAATAATAATTATAATTTTTAAAAGAAGAGTTATTTCGTTTATAAAAAATCTTTTTGGATTTTGAAAGAAATTTATGGGTTTGCTTTTGATTGATATAACTGGAAATACTCTGCAACTGTAGTTTGCTGCATTAATGTCGATGTTTACGCAAACTACAGTAGTAAAAGTTCGAACGTTGTTTTACGGTTTCTGAATAACGTAACGAAAACTCTTAATATTATTTTTCAATAGTAAATTGTTTTGTTTTTTTTATTTATTTAAGTGATCGTTTTTATTTAATAAATTTAATGTAAAGCCTCGCCAGTAAACTTAATGGTGACGTCGGTGGCGAAGAGATTTTGCACTTTAGCGTGAACATCTTCCAGTTTCCTCGTTTCGATGTGTCGGTCGAAGGGATAGCCCAAAGGTCTTCGGTCGGGAACCTGGTTGTAGAGGAGTCTGCAGTAGGCGGGGGAGCCCTTGCACATGCAGCTGGTGTCGTCATGAAGCTATAACAAGGACACGACATTATGACATTTGTTTTTAAAGCATAGCGGTGTGTGAATTACCTTGTCATCGGCCCAGTTGGTAGCCACAACCACCAGCTTGAACTTCATTCCTTCGCGTCTGCCCTTGGGAACCAAGAGGTAGTTGGGCCAACCGCATCTGCATTGGTCTTTCGATTCCGTCGTGTCTTGAAGACCGAAGATCTGCTTGTCCGGGACTGTCACCGACGATTCCGAGGAATGGCGAGTGATGCTGTTCTTGCCGGGCTTCACTACGTTTCAAAATCAACAATATTATTTTATAGAGGAACCATGAATAAAGGTGAAAATGGGGTTTCGCTTACGTTTGACTAAGAATTTGTCGGTTTCGATCAATAAAGGTCGGAGTTGATCGGCGGTGAATTTCTTTCCGGTTTCGTCGTATTTGGGCGCCAAGTAGACTCGGATGAAAGCCTCTTTGGAGTCGCCGGCGTTGTTCACCAAGTCGAACTTGTAGGTGAACCCTTCGTGTTGAAGATGAGACACACGAACCTTAAATAAAATAAAAAGCGTATTTAATAATTTTCTTGTTTTTCTAGATAATAATTTTTTGTTTTTGTTGTGATGTACCTCTGCGGTGCTTTGGGCGGTGAAAGAAAAGTACTTTCCGATTTTGAAGGGATGGACGTCCCAGAAGGTGGTGATGAGATTTTTGGCTTCACTTTTGTCTCCCTTGATCTCGGCGGATTCGATCTGAACCTCTCTCCATTCAACCTTTTAACAGTAATAATTATGTGATTTAATTTACTTTTATTTAATATAAATATTTTTTTTATTATTTACATCGGTGGATTTGTATTCGGGCAAAGTGTTTTTGTAGTCGTGGAAGATGTTGTCGATGAACTTGTGCCAGCGGTAGAAGAGGGGATCGCGAGCCGAAGTGGTCACGTCGTACATAACTCCATGGTATTGCTACAAAAAAAATTAATAATAATAATAAAAACACAATTGTAATTTCGCCTGTACTTGCCTCGTATTTGCCACTCGGATCAGTGATTTCCGAAGCGATGACGTGCGCGTTGCAATGGAGGTTTCCGTAGAAGGGTCGGTTGACGGTTTGCAGGCTGCTCTCCACGATGTGTCCGATCAAGTCGGTTCCTTGAGGGTCTTCCGTCAGCTTGATCTTGGTTTGGTTTTTCTAAAACACACAAATACAATAATTATTAGAGACAACCCGTGAC
Organism: Polydesmus complanatus; assembly: GCA_034692225.1. Taxonomy (NCBI): domain Eukaryota; kingdom Metazoa; phylum Arthropoda; class Diplopoda; order Polydesmida; family Polydesmidae; genus Polydesmus; species Polydesmus complanatus. Next base: position 3,682 of record JAQGAZ010002529.1, read on the forward strand.
GTCATCGTAAAGATTGTCTTACGGCGTAGAGGACTCCGCTGTGGATGGTGTCCCAGATGCGGTTTCTCCACAACAACATTTGGTTCTTGGTTAATTCGGGCAGGTTGTGCAGCGTGAGGTCTTCGGGTCGGAAGGAGTAGGTGTATCCGGTTCGGTCGACCGTCAAGTGAGGAGCGTAACCCTCCTAAAAAAAACTCTTATTTTTAACCCTTAGGAGTAAGCAAATGGGGCGTGGCTTACGTGAATGGGATGGTCCCAGTCTTCGAAGGGAGTGGTTCTGGGTAAGTTGTTGGACAATCTCTCGGCATCGTAACTAAAAGAATGTAACCAAATTTTTGTGAGCTTTTGCACATGTCAAGTTCTCATCTCCTAAACCGGAAGCCGGGACTTACCGAGCGAGCATCTGCCTGTGCATCCAGTAGAAGGCTTCTCCTCTGCGGTCCTTGACTCCGCCGAACTTGTCCAACCAGATGGCCGGGTTGACGGCGTGCCAGTGGAAGTGGTGGGCGTTCATGCCCAAGTCTTCGGTGAAGTAGGTGAGGCGGTTGTTGACGTTGAGGATGTTTCCGTAGTGGCAGGTGTCGTTGACGATCGGGTTCTTTTCGCCTCGGTGGCTGGCCTCTTTGATCTGCGAGATGACTTCTTGCGTGAAGAACTTGTCGGGGAAGACGTCTTGGATGCGAGGCACCTGCAGACCTTGGGTGTCTGGTCGGTGGACCACGGCGGTGGTGAAGGCGAAGAAGAACAGGTCCTCGTTCACTTTCTGACGGAGGGCCTCGGCTACCTTCAAAAACTCCTCGAAGGTAGGAGCGCCTAAGCAAAATAGACATTATTATTATTGTTAACGCCGCATTACGATTAAGTTTTAAACGGTAAGGGAACAGTAAATGCAGCGAAGATTAAATTTAGGAGACATAGGAACAAATTTCAAGCCAAAAAAATTGATTAAAATTAAATGCAGCAAAAATATTTAAAATAAATAAGTGCGACAAGAAAAAATTAATAGCAGCAAAAAAAATTGAAAAAAATTAAAAGCAGCAAAAACAAAATTAAAAAATTAAAACCAGCAAAAAAAATTAAAACCAGCAAATAAAATAGAAAAAAATTAAAATCAGCAAAAAAAAATGGAAAACAATTAAAACCAGCAAAAAAATAGAAAAAAATTAAAACCAGCAAAAACAATGGAAAAAAAATTAAAACAGCAAAATTAAAAGTAGCAAAAGTAAGAAAAAAAAAATTAAAAACAGCAAAATTAAAAGTAGGAAAAATAGGAAAAGAAATTAAAAATAGCAAAAGAAAAACAAAAATAATTAAATTCAGCATAAAAATGGAAAAAAAAAATTAAAAGTAGCAAAAATAAGAAGAAAAAAAAATTAAAAATAGCAGAAATGTAGCAAAAATAAATAAAAATTTGCTAATTTAATTAACAGTTTAAAAACAGCACAAAAATATTTAAAAAAAACAGCAGAAGAATTTCTCAAAATTAAAAACCGCATAATTTTTTTTTTTATTTTTTAAATATAAAAACACAGCATATTAAGATGAGTGAATATGAGCTTACCAGTCAAAAGCTCCAAAACCTTGATGGCTTCTGGCCATTGCCTTTCGTCGAACAAGGAAAACACCTCCTCATGGTGTAATTTTCCTAGGCCCTTAAACTTAGCCGGGTCTCCAGTTAAAAGCTAAACAAAACATTCATTAAACAAAATTAAAATTTAAAAAAAATAAAATAAATTTTTTTTTTAAATGTTGACAAAAAAATTAATTATTTCTTCTTACTTCCGTTTCAGCAACATATGGTCTATTAATATGCTCCACGATCTTTTGGATCTGCGACTGCTTGAGCTTCACATCTCCAGTGGGCGCAGGACACTACAAAATTAATCAATTAATTAAACAATTTAATTACAATTTAATATTAAATATGTTTTTTAATTACAGCTGCGTTAATTGCTGCGACGCAAACGGCGAAGAGGATGAGAAGAACCGACTTCATTTTCGGTCTTGATATTTTTTTTCCAATATCAATAGCCGTCGATCACCGCCAACATCCACTATATATTTATAGCCACTGTTATGCATCGCTGACCATCACAAAATATCGACTTTATTTTACAGATTCAATGAGTAATTTTTTAAAAATGAGGGACTTTTCTGAGCCATCGTAAAGTCTTTTTTTGTTGTTGCTAAGTCCACGACACAATTGGATGATTTTTCATTTTTTTTTTTTAAAGATTATAAAAATTTGAAACTTTATTTTCGGATCGATTACCATATTTAGCCTTGGCAATCAAATTGTGGAACCATAGAATTTTTTATTATTTATTTTTTGTAATTGATATTTTTGGAAAAATAATTTAATTTTAAGTTGGAATATTTTTTTAGGGAGTTTTATAGAATTTGTTTGAGGATATTTTTTTTATGTAAACGAATTAAATTTTAAAGACTTTATTATTTTTTAATTTTAAATTAGTTGAAATAATAATAGTGAAATGTAAGATGAGTGAAATTGAAGATTTTTTTTTTTTTGGTTACACTTTAAATTTTTTGTTTTGACTCTGGTGTCACATTTTATTTTTGTACTTTAATAGGAATTGCGCTTTATAGACTCTCGAATGTCAAGGACACCTATTTTAGATATTAAGCACAAAACAACAATTTTATTTTATTTTAAAATAAAATGTGCTGGTTTTTTTTTTTTTTAAATAAATAAAAATTAAAAATATTGACAAAAAAATTGAAAATATTGACAAGAAATCATAAATATTGAAAAAAATAAGAAGTATTGACAAAAAAAAAAAAAAAAAATTATTGACAAAAAAAAAAATTAAAAAAATTAAAAATATTGACAAAAATCATAAATATTGAAAAAAATAAGAAGTATTGACAAAAAAAAAATTAAAAATATTGACAGAAGAATCAAAAATATTGACAGAAAAATCAAAAATATTTGACAGAAAAATCTAAAATATTGACAGAAAAATCTAAAATATTGACAGAAAAATTAAAAATATTGACAAAAACTCGTAAATATTGACAAAAATTCGTAAATATTGAAACAAAAATAAGAAGTATTGACAAAAAATAAAAAATCAGAAAAATTTTATTTAACTTTTCATTTAAAAAAAAAAAAAAAATCAGAAAAAACAAAAAAAATAATAAATTAAAAATTTAAATCTTAGTTATTTTTATTAATTATTGTAAAAATTGTTACCGGTAATATTTTTTTTTAAAGAAAATTTTATCTTTAAAAAAATAAATTTTTATTTTTTTCTTCTAAAAAACAATAATAATTATTCTTAATATGAAAATTGTGTGTGTTGTCCAGCAGAGTGTGTTGTTTCAAGGATAAGTTGGTACTTCCTTCCCCTTATCACTAGTGTGAATCTGTTGTCTGTGAATCTATAAATGGGTTGGAGTGGAGAGATCAAAGTGGCCATTTTTGTGCAGACAGCCATTTGGACAGCTCACAAAAATCTTCTCCTCATTTTTGGTGTCCAAACGAACACCGAACAATCATGAAACTCATCATCTGCTTAACGCTTTTAATCGGCGTTGCTTTGGCCGACAGAAATGTAACATTTCTATTTTATTAATTAGTTAATTTTTATAATTTAAAATTTTTTTTTTTTAAAAAAAATGTTTGCAGTGTCCGGCACCAACTAATGTGGAGGCTAAACAGGCCATGGTCGATAATTTATTAACCTTTATAAACAAACCCGATAATCCACCTGCTCCAGTAAGAACAATCTTCATTCTTTTTATTAATTAATCACTAAAAAAAAAAAAATTTTATGTAGAAACATTTTAATCAGTTTTGATGTTTAATTATTGTTTTTGTATGCGTTTTTTATGCATTTATTTTTAATTGTTTTTTAAATTTTTTTGCTGTTTTGTTAATTTTTTTCATTTTTTATATATATTTTTTTTACATTTTGTTTAATTTTAATTTTAAATTTTTGACTTTTTTTAAATTTTTTTTTTTTTTTAAGTTTTTTAAATTTTTTAAAATTTTTTTGAATTTTTTAATTTTTTTTGGGTTTTTTAAATTTTTTTGAATTTTTTAAATTTTTTTGGATTTTTTAAAATTTTTTGAATTGTTTTATTTATTTTACAAAAATATTTTTTAAACGTTTCACATATTTTTTTTATTTTTAAATATTTGTTTATTATTTTTACTTAATAATTTCTTGATTTTTCTTAAAAAAATTTTCTCTTAAAATTCTTTGTTTACATCTTTTTCCTTGCTTCAGGTTCCCAATGTAGATCCATCGAAATTGAAGGGCATTGGCTACTTACCTAAACGGGAAGTGTTTTCCATCTTCGATGAACGCGAGTGGCCGGAAGCCATCGAAGTCCTTAAGAGATTTCTCAGTAACTTAAAACAATAAATAATTTCAGCCTTTAAAAACCGCTTTCTTCTAATAACCACAATAATTATGTTTTCAGCTCCTCCCACTTTCGAAGAGTTTATTAAAGTAGCGGAAACGCTGTACCCTCGCATCAACGAGGACTTGTTCTTCTACTGCTTCTCCGTAGCCATCGTCAACCGACCGGATGCCCAAGGAGTGCGCGTGCCCAGGGTTCAAGATGTCTACCCGGACAAGTTCTTCGAACACTACCTGTTGGTCAGCATCAAGGACAAGGTCATGACCGGACACAAGGTAACCCTTCTCCTATGCTTCTTGACCTTTTAAGTGAAAGGAGTTTGCATTAAGGTTAAGTTGTTTTAACCCTTGTGAATGTCAATAGAATCCGGTGGTGAACGACACTCACGACTTCCACAACCACTACGACCCCTACCGGCGCGTGGACTACTTCACGGAGGACATGGGCATGAACGCCCACCACTACCATTGGCACGTCACCCACCCCCTCTTCCTCCCTGACGTCATTCCCGGCGTCCACAAGGACAGGGTCGGAGAGCTCTTCTACTGGATGCACAGACAAATGGTCGCTCGGTAAGCCCACACTTCCCCCCAATCAAAGTCCCTTAACTATTTAGGTCTAATTAATATTATTGTGACAGCTTTGACAGTGAGTTGTTGTCCAACCACTTGCCCCGAGTGTCTCCTTTCGAGAACTGGAACGAGCCCATTCACGTAATTAAATTGAATTCCAAATTAAATTGGGAGAAGGGGGTTTTAACTTTTCTTTAATTATCAGATTGGTTACGCTCCTCATTTGACCATCCACCGCACCGGATACCGTTACTTGTACCGTCCCGACGGACTCATCCTTCAAGATTTACCCGAATTGACCAAAAGCCAGATGCAACAGTGGAAACTGAGAATCTTGAAAGCCATTAAGAGGTCCAACTACGTCGCCGTAAGTCATTCAGATCAATTTTAAAGTGACAAAAAAAACTATGACAAACTCTTTGTAGACCAACGGAAGTTACGTGGCTTTGGACAAAGAGCACGGCGGCATCGACACTTTGGCTCATTTGATTGTGTCCACCACTGACAGTGTGAACAGGAGATTCTACGGAAACTTGCACTCCTACGCTCACACCATCGCTGGAAAAATCGCCGATGCCGATGGCAAATACGCCGTAAAATAAATTTCAATAGTTAAAACTCAAACACGCATCGTTTGACCCCCGATTTTTTCTGTTATTGTTTACGTAGGAAGACAGCGGTGTGATGATCGATGTGACCACGGCTGCTCGAGACCCTATCTTTTACCAATGGCACAAGTACATCGATGTCCTTTTCCAAACCTACCAAAAAACGTTGAGACCTTACAACAAATACGAGGTACAATTTCTCGTTTTTTAAATCACGGGACAATTGCTACTTTTAAAACACAAAAAAACGTTGGCAATTGTTCTTTTCATATAATTTCAATTTTAAAAATAAGATCAATTGTATTCATTTTTATATATAAAAAATTCAAAAATTTCAGTTGTCTTTCCCCGGAGTATCTATCGAAGATGTCCACTTGGAAACCGAAAGTGACCGCCATAGCGACCACCATGACGACCATCACGATGACAAACACGATGATAAACACGATGGTAAACACGACGACCATCACGATGACAAACACAATGAAAGTCACCATGACGATCATCATGATGACCATCACGAAGACGTGATCCACACTTATTGGACCATGAATGACTTTAAAATCGGCAAGGGATTCGACTACACTTTGGATTCCGAAGCGATTGTACCTTACAAAAATCCTTAAAAACTTTCCCTTAGAAATAACAAATCTTATTTCTTTGCAGATTCACATGAAACACATCGACCACGAGGACTTCACTTACGTCTTCGATGTGGTCAACCACGACAAGAAAGAAAAGCACGCCGTGGTTCGCGTCTTCCTCAGGCCAACTTACGATGAAGCCGGTCATGAATTCACACCCCAAGAATTTTGGCCACTCATCATCGAATTAGACAAATTTACATACACTCGTAAAGAATAGGAAATTGTTTTTTTTTAATATTATAAATACTAATAATTTTTATTCGTTAAAGTGAAACCTGGTCACAATATCATTCGACATAATGTGAACGAGTCCAGCGTGACCATGCCTCGTGAACAGATCTACGACAGCGTCAAGCAGTGGTCTACCAAGGAACATGACCATTGCCATTGCGGTTGGCCAGAGTACATGCTCTTCCCTAAGGGAAATTACGAAGGAATGGCTTTCAAATTGTTCGTTATGGTCACCGATTGGGATCAAGATAAGGTTCGATGATGGTTAAAATCTTAATTTAGGACAATTGCCTTCATTTTGTTTCTTTTCATAGGTCTCTGACGACACTTCATGTCACTGCAAGAACTCTTTGAGCTACTGCGGAACCATCTTCCAAGAGTATCCGGACAAAAGACCAATGGGCTTCCCCTTCGACCGACCTATCCCCAAAGCCGGTTGGGAAGCTTTCAGAACACCCAACATGTTCAGGAAGGATTTGACCATCAAGTTTACCGGATATTCGCATTTGAAACATTAAAATTCAAAGAGTTTTGTTTTGATGTTTTAATTATGTACCAAAAAAAAAAAAAAATATTTTTCTTTCAATAAAAATTAATTAAATTACATATTTTGCACTGTTGTTTATTTTTTTCGATTGTTTTTATTCACTGTTGTTGTTGTTTTGTCACTTTTGTGGTGGGAATAATTAATTATTATTATTATTAAAAATTCAATAAATTATTTTGCAAAAATGGGGTTTTGTTTGATTTGAATTTATTTCGTTATTTTGAAGGTAATTATTTTAAGACATCTTAGAAAATTTCTTAGAACATTTTTTAAGGATGTTTTTTAAAACAAAAAAAAATATTATGATTTTTTAATATACTTTTATGGAATATTTTATTCATTTTTAAAACTTAATAAAAACATTTAATTGAGGTTTTTTTAAATGTACTTTTAGGGAATTTTTTAACTAAATATTTTTCCGATTCATTTCAATTGAATTTTGAATCATAATGGCTTTTTTTTAAATACATTTTCATTGTTTTTTTTAATACCTATATTTTTTTTTAAAGAATTTGTTTACATTTTTTAACGAATTGTTTTTACATTTTTTAAAGACTTTTTTTTTTACATTTTTTAAAAAAATTTTTTTTAATTTTTTAAAAATTTTTTTTTACATTTTTTAATAAATGTTTTAAACCAGTTTAAGGTTTAAAATAAAGTATTTGTATATTTTCTAATAACTATTTTAAAAAAAAAAAAAAAAAGTGCTGATGAATGGGCCGAGTGAACAGTGTACCCAATTGACCTTCCTGTCTTTTAAAACATAATACGTTTGGTGTGTGTCTATTATAACCCAAACAAATTAAAGTGCAAAAAGTTAATTCCGTTTCAGAAGGTTTCACGTTTCTATTTAACAACATTATTTAAAATAAAATTAAATAAATAAAAAAATAAAATGTTTTTCTTTCTTCTAATTAATTATTAATTAAATAAAATAATAATATGGGCGAAAAGACTATTATATGGGATAACAGACAAAAAATTGGGGGAGAGCAATGTTAAAATACTGTTTAAAGCGAAAACCCTGTTTAACCCAGACATTGACTTGTATTTTGATTATTTAAGCCATTTTAAACCCTGCTTAAAGCGGACAATGAAACAGAATTTTAATACAGTTTACTCTTACTAAAGCGGAAAATTTTTAAGAGCGGATAAAATTGCTGAGAATTCAATGCTAAAAATATTATTTGAGCGAAAAACCTCTATAGCGCGAAAACAAACGTTATTATAGACCTTCTTAAAGCGGAAAATTCAGAAAAAGTCAGAAAAACAAATTATTTTTAAACACTCGCTAAAGCGGAAACTATTAAGAACGGACAAAATAGCTGTGTACAGTATTTCACTATTCCGTCTTAGACAGGTTTTCCCTTTAGGTATTTTTAGATTAATTTTTTTTATCTGTATTTTGTAATAATTTAAATTAAATTTATTTTATGCATAAATTAAATACCGACATATTATATTTTTTAAAAATCGGTTATAAAAATAATTAAAAATTTTCCTCTCTTGTAACGAGGAATAATTATTATTAGGCCTATTATTATTTTATAAATTTCAAATTTTTAATTAAAAAAAAAAATTAGGTTAATTAATATTTTTTTTTTATTATTATTTTTAAAGCTTGGTCATTGTATAAAAATAAAAAGGTTCGTATCACGCGTTTTATTATGGAGGACCAAACATCAAAGTTTTCGAAACTTTAAAATAACTTTTTCCTTGAAATTTTTTTAAACCTTGAAATTGAATTTAATTTTCATTATCAACGTCCAAAACAACAAGGAAAAAAAATTTTCTACGGAAGCTCAAAATATCCATCTCCAGCACATTCAGCCGACCAATTTATAAATCAAAAAAATATAAATTTTAATTAGAAAAAAAAAATTTTATTATAAATAAAATTAATATTTTAAATTAAAATTTGAATATAAATTTTAAATCAAATTTTTAAAATTATTTTTAATTGAATTATTTCGATAAAGTGAATATGTAGGGAGAGATGGAGTTTTGTTCGGTTTAGTTTTCCATCGATTGATAAAAGTTGATATAAGGCGAGTGCGTGCGGCGAGCAGAGAGTGTGTGTGTCAAACAGTGTGACATAATCTCTGAACCTAAGATGAAGTTGGACAGCGGCTTCACGCTCTTTTTCTTGGTGCTGGCCGTTTCCGGTCTAGCGGTACAAGCCATCATCAAAGATGTAAGTCTATAATAAAAAAATTAATTAAATCGATTAAAATAATAATAATGATTTTTTGTGTGTGTAGACGCACTGCGCGCAGGCGACCAATACCAAACTCAAGCAACTTCAAATCACCCAAATTATTTCCAAAATAAATAAGCCAGTTCCGGCGGAAATCAGGGTAATGTACTACCAAATATTTTCGTTTTTTTTTTTTTTTTTACTATTTTTAACCGAATCTTTTTTAAGAATGTTGTAGTATTGTTTTGTAAGAATTATTGTTATTTCTGCTTTTTTTAACTGTTTTGCAATTATTAATTTTTCTATTATTTTTAGCTGTTTTAAAATTAGTTTTTTTTTTTTGCTCATTTTAACTATCATAAATTATTTTTTTAGGTCATTAACTGTTTGAAATAATTTGTTTCTGCTGTTTGTAATTTTTTTTTCTGTTGTTTTTAAATTTGTTTGTGGGTTTTGTGCTTTTTAAATTTCGTTTTTTTGCTGTTGTTAATTATTCCAAATTGTTTTTATATTACCGATAAGGGTTTTGACTATTTTAAATTAATTTTTCTGCTGTTTTTAATTGTTTCTTTTGCTGTTTTTAACTGTTTAATTCTTTCTTTTGCTGTTTTTAACTGTTTAATTGTTTCTTCTGCTGTTTTTAATTTTTTTTTTGCTGTTTTTAATTGTTTCTTCTGCTGTTTCTTTTGCTGTTTTTAATAATTTGTTTAATTGTTTCTTCTGCTGTTTTTCATTTTTTCGTTTGCTGTTTTTAATTTTTTCTTTTGTTGTTTTTAATAATGTTTAATTGTTTCTTCTGCTGTTTTTCATTTTTTCGTTTGCTGTTTTTAATTTTTTCTTTTGCTGTTTTTAATTGTTTAATTGTTTCTTCTGCTGTTTTTTAATTTTTTCTTTTGCTGTTTTTAATTGTTTCTTCTGCTGTTTTTAATTGTTTAATTGTTTTTTCTGCTGTTTTTAATTTTTTTGTTGTTGTTTTTAATTGTTTCTTCTGCTGTTTTTAACTGATTAATTGTTTCTTCTGCTGTTTTTAGCTGTTTCTTTTGCTGTTTTTAATTGTTTCTTCTGCTGTTTTTAACTGTTTTTAATAATTGTTTCTTCTGCCGTTTTTAATTGTTTTAAATTGTTTTAAATTGTTTTAAATTGTTTCTTCTGTTCTCATTAACGGTTTTAAACGTCTTTTCTATTATTTTTATCTGATTCGCATCAATTGATTTTTTTCAAATTTCCCTGTTGTGCTATATTTAATTTGGTTTTCACCCGCTTCGATTTTTTTTTAATGAAAATTTTTGTTAATGTGCATAGAGTTCCGAAGGGATAATTCCCAAGTTGCGCCTGCGCACATTGGGTCAGTTGCCCCGCCGAGAGGTCTTCTCCCTCTTCGACGCTCGCTACTGGAACGAGACCTCGCAAGTCCTGGAACTCCTCTTAGGTACAAAAAAAACCCATTCGCTATTCATTAGTTTAATATTAATAGTCTTAATTATTCAGAGGCCAAGACCTTCGATGACTTCATCAAGAGGAGCGAAGTGATCCAGCCGTTGGTCAACGAGGAGCTCTTCTTCTACGCCTTCTCCGTGGCCTTCCTCCACCGAAAGGACACCCACGGCCTGCACGTGCCTCGCGTCCACTACGTCTTCCCCGACAAATTCCTCAAGACGGAAGTGATCCAGGAACTCAAGAAGCGAACTTACAACGCCGAGAGATACGGAAAGGTAACTGTACTTCACTAAAGGGCAAGAATAATAAGAGTCTACTTAATAGAATCACTCACTAAAATCTTAAAGTTTGTGTGTGTGTTTAGAGTCCAATTGTTGAAGGAAACGACTTGAGCCACATTCACAACTACTACGACACTCACGATGAGCTCGCGTACTTCACGGAGGACGTAGGCATGAACGCCCACCACTACCACTGGCACGTGGTCAACCCGGCCGTGTGGAAGACCAAGTACGGAAACTACTCCGACCGCAAGGGAGAGCTCTTCTACTACATGCACAGCCAGATGGTAGCCAGGTAAACCCACCACCTGACCCATATAATTATGATATGTATAATATTAAATGCATAGTGTTGGATGTTTAGATACGACATTGAGCGTCTTAGCAACGGTATTCCCCGAACAGTTCCGTTCCAAAGCTTCAACGACGAAATCGAAGTACAATCAAATTCAATTAACATTTTTTATTGATCCATTTATTAATTTTAATTTAAATTTAAAAAAAAAGGAAGGTTATAATCCTCATTTGACGATGGCCAAGACTCAATATCACTACGCCTACAGACCCCCGCATTTCGTCCTCCAAGACTTGCCCACTCTCCCCAAGAGCAGGCTGATGGAATGGTCCAACTCTCTCTTCCACGCCATTCACACCGGTCAACTCACCAGGGTAACCATAGCAACGCTCTTTTATTCTGTAAATGTATTCTTATTGTGGATTTGAATTTGCAGTCTAATGGATCGAAAGTGTATTTGAACAACGAGCACGGTATCGATTACTTGGCCAACACTCTCGAAGCCAACTACGACTCGGTCAATTACAAATTGTACGGAAACCTCCACTGCTACGCTCACGTCATTTCCGCCAAGATCACCGACCCCTCCACCGCTTACCACGTAACAAAAAGAAACTTTTACTATTGCGCTGCTATTCGTATTACTAATGTTATTCGTATAGGAAGATAACGGCGTGATGTACGACGTGGCCACTTCCGCTCGAGATCCCCTCTTCTACCGCTGGCACAAGTTCATCAACAAGTTCTTCTCCGAACACAAGAAGATGTTGAAACCCTACACCAAAGATGAGGTATGGTCTACTCCATTCTAATTCAATTAGAAGGCTTTAATTAATGTTTAATTGATGTGGTTAGTTGGACTTCCCCGGTGTTAAAGTGGAGAAGGTGTCCGTGCAGACCTCGACCAGTGAGCCCAACCTCATCCGCACCTATTGGCAAGACGCTCACCTCAAAGTGCGAGAGGGATTCCTCTTCACCAGACAGAGCCCCGCTTACGTAAACAAACTACTCTATTATAACTAATTAAATTAATTACGAGTTATTAATTATTATTATGACAGGTGAAACTGACCCACTTGGACCACGAGACCTTCACCTATCGCATCGACGTCAACAACGGAGGCTCCGCCCACGAGGCCGTCGTGCGCATCTTCCTGGCCCCAGTCTACGACGAGTTCGAGCACCCCTTCGACATTAAGCACCAAAAGTCCCTCATGATCCAGATGGACAAATTCGTCACCAAACGTATATATTATAGACGTCATAACTATACGTCATAAGAGGGTTTAATTAGATTCGAAAATTTTGCGATTTCAGTGACACCCGGTAAGAACACTATCGTGCGCTCCAGCCTCAACTCCACCGTCACCATGGAAGCTGGCAGCATCTTCGGAGCCAAAAGACCGTCCAAGACCATTGACAATTGCCGATGCGGATGGCCAGACTATTTATTGGTGCCTAAGGGAACTTACGAGGGAATGAAGTTCCAACTCTTCGTCATGGTCGGCGATTGGGCTAAGGATGAGGTCAGTAATTATCCAAGTTCCAATTGCTTCTAATTTTCAAAGTCCTGGATTTAAAGTGTGATTTTTTTGATGTGAATTTAGAACACTGAGAGCCGAGGCAATTGCTTCTGCAAAGACTCATTGACTTATTGCGGAGGAATCGACTCCAAGTACAGAGACACCAAACCCTTCGGCTTCCCCTACGACAGGAAGATCAAGGCTGAGTCGTGGCAGGACTGGGAAACGGACAACATCGCCCACACCACCATCACGGTCAAGTTCGTCGGCGATGACCTCCACGATACTCATCCCGAAGAATTTAGCGACGATTAATTCCTCTCTCTCCTCCTCCTCCCTTCCCTTCACTTAATTATAAATAAAAATTACCATTAAAAAAAAAAATTCAATATTCTTAGGCGCTTTCTGTCCGTAGGTTAAAAACAATAATTTGTAAACATTAAATGACGTCACAAACGCTTCGACAAATTATTATTAATGTATTATAAACATGATCACACAACAATAATTAGACTGAGTGCCGAGCAGTATCATGACATGTACAAGTACACTTACAAGTGTGCAAGTGCACACTTGGCTCTTGCAGCAGTCTCCTCCTTCGTCTCTCTTTATTGGCTGTAGAGTGACGCGCATTCATTAGGCCGGCTTCCCACGGCCTGTGGCTTGACGAACTTCTACGAAACCCCGTAAAGCCAAATAAGGGTCACTGT
>JAQGAZ010002530.1:0-17116 GCA_034692225.1 Polydesmus complanatus
TTATTATTGAGAACGCAATCTAGTTTAGATCGCGCAAAAGATGGTTTCGTTCGTCAGCTTCTCCCTATCAGCCTGGGACCAGATGCAGGGATCGAAAAAAAGGTCCAGGAAAGTCATGTGGGGCTTGTTCCTATCCATCGCCTCACTCCTAGCCACCTACCACACCGCTCAACTCATCTCTACCCTCTTTAAGTAATAATTTTACCCGTACAATTTTGTTATCTTTATATACCAGAGTCTAGCGTATTCGAGTGTACTGTTCATTGAGAGGTACAGGGAGTAAGTAAATCAGGTAGGGTCACCTTATTTTTTAAAATGAGAGAAAAATGCGTTTTAATTTTCGAATCCCAAAAATTATATTGTTCTTAAAGTGTATGTAGTTGACAATAATTATTCTAACTGAATTTCCGGTACTTTTTATTTTTTTATTATATCTTATAATTATTATAATAGAAAGCCGATGATAGAATGGGAGGTGGTGGAGTGGAATGAGGATGATCCAGCTTACACTGTGTGCGTGGGAAATCCTGCGCATTATAAAAACGCACCCGCTTTCAAACGTAACATTTTATTAAAAGTAGTCTACATTAAATTCTTTAATTGCTAGAAGTGAAAAAAAAAAAAATGGCTCAAATTTAAATATTTTAAAAAAGATGAATAGTTTGAACTCAACGTGCGACACGATCCGTCCCTCGCTCTTCTGTCTCTCTCTACTGACCGAAAGAGAAAGATTCGACCTCGGACATCATTTGGATGAAAACAAAACCGATTCACTCCTTTACAGGTTCAGCTAACCAAAAATACTTAATCAAAACCATAAATAAATAAATTATAATTTAAATTGTTTTTAGCAATGTAAATGAAGGTTGGAGAGTGCGTTTATTTAATAACCTTTTGTATGGCAACTGTTTAACTACTTATTCATCAAGTATTACTATTTATTGTTTATTATTATTATTATTAATTTCTTTTAATAATATATATTTTTTTTTTTTTAAAAAAATAATTTTATAGTTTTGAAACTGTTCAATATTATTAGCTTTACGAATGAAGCTTCGTGCTATTACGTAGCTCATCAAAAGGGAAGTGCGCCTGTCTTTAAACCGGGAACAGTCGCAAAATTCCAGATTGGACAATACGTGTTTCAGACGGATGTCAAAAAAGTAATTTATTTAATACTGTATACAGTATTAAAAAAAGAAAAGAAAAAAAAAAAATATTATTGTAGACTATTTATAATGATGATAAATCTCGGCCGTACAATGACGACGCATGCGCGAATGATGTTCCTGGAACTCGCTCGTGGGAAATTTTAAAAGAATTTAATAACAACAACAATGTCGATCATTTGGCTTATAATTTTACAACACAAGTAAAAAAAAAAAATTATTATGTCATTAATATATTATTATTAATTTTAAACAATTATTATTAGAGCTGCCTTGACAGATGTTTACACGATTTAACCGCAAAGTATTGCCAATGCATCATCCCATATTCAATGATAAGACACAACGCGAAGCGTTTTCCAATTTGTTCTCGAAGTAATCTTTTTTTTTCTATTCAAATGAAGCAAATTAAATATAATAATAATTGTATTGTGTATTATTGTATATAGTTTGCAATAAAATCCCAACAGATCAAATAGAAAAATTGTGCGAGTGCAAAACTTCTTGCGAGTAAAATTAATCTGTTATCAATATTTTATAAATTAATCCGATGTTAACATTAGCGTTGTTTTTTTTTTGTTTTGTTTTTTTATGTTACAGCACATTAGATTTTACCGTGTTAAATCGCCATTGGGATTTAAAAAATCAACATCAATTATATGTAAATAAAAAATAAAAAAATGAATACCGGTATTTCATTTGATAAATTGTCATATTATTATAATGATTATTATTATTATTAGCTCTCTGGGACAGTTTCATGGAACGCCAGCAATGAGTTCAATTACGACAACTTTTTTGCAACTGTGTAAGCAAAATATTAAATGGGTCCATTATACATGATTATATTTTTAAATCAAAAAAAAAATTTTGTTTTCCAGAAAACAATATTATACAAATGATGCATTAATTATTAATATGAAAAGCCTTTTTAAAAAGATTGAAATGAAAGAACCGCAATTAAGAGTACGTATTGAGGGACAGATCTCCCATATCCCCACTTGAGTCCATATCCCCCTTGAGTAAGTTAATGGGGGGTGGGAGGGGTTTGAATTCCTTTTTTTTCTTTACTTTTTTTAGTACAAAAAAAAAAAAAAAAGAAAAAAAATTGTGTCCCAAAAAAACTATCTCTAAAAAATTGCCTATCCCACTTATAAAGGGTTCACAGGCTGCATTATAAGTAGGCCTACTTAGTATCTAACTTATGATTGATGAAAAATTGTTATTGTGTAGATGGAAGATGTGACCGGTGTTGCGGGAGGTGTTTGGAGTTTGTGGATCGGTCTCTCACTCAGCATCCTTCTGGCTGTGGGATTGGAAGGGATAAAGAAGAAAGCTCTTTCTTCGCTCACCAAATGCCTCGAGACAATTTTTTCAATTGTATTTCGAGCAGTTTATTATTTAGGATTGATTTGTATCGGATGCGCGTGCGCTGGACACATTTATATCGTAGTACAAGAATTTCTCGAGTAAATTATTAGTACAGTATAATATACTACTCGTACCTCGTATTATTATTATTTAATTTTTTTTAAATTTTATTAAGATTTAGAACGACAACTATGGTGAAGAGTGAGCCTCATGATTCGACTTCTTTCCCCACGGTTTACGTGTGCACCAAAGCGTTGATTTATTTAAATGATTTAGATTGGAATAACATGGACTATGATATGGGACAGAATACTAAACTATTGAAAAAGTTTATTAACAACAACAATACGGAAATAGTAGAAAAATGTTTTATTATTTTTTTATTCTTAAATTAGTAATTTATTATTGTTTTTAGACGTATGACGTTCCCCGCTTTTTAAGAGACGAATTTACCTCGGATCAACTACTTTTATTTCTCCCCAAATTGAACACTTTTGTAGTGGAGTGCGAGTTTATTACCGCAAATACGTTAAATGTACCTTGCAAGTAATTAATGTTATTAATCAATGAAATAATTATTAGGTCTATAAATATTGATTGTTTTATGTTGTTTAGCTTGAAGCGTTTTCAAGTTTTGGAAGCTTTGCCTTCTGCTTGCGCCATTATCGATCCAAGAAATTCATTTAGCGCAGATCAGAATTTAACAGTTACAGGTACAGTATTAAATATATACAGGGTGTTTCCAAAGGTCATGCTCAAACGGTAGAAGAGTAAAAAATAAACGACTTTCAATCAGAAAAAAAATTGCATTTGAGGCTTAATTACGGAGTTGTGAGCATTTGACGGATCAAGCTGCCCCTAGAATCGCATTAAGTCAAGCGTATATCCACTGCGCCGCGTAGCAGAAAGGTATTGCGGTACAGCTTGCTTACATAATCTAATAGCGTTATTCAGGGGTTGTTTCTTTTGTACACCTCTACCCGCCCCTTCAGTTTGAGCATGACCTTTAGAAATAGCCTGTAGGCCTATATAGCTTACTAGTATGTTAGATAGCCTATACACTGTAGGTCCAGAAAAGGAGATGGGCAAAATTCATAGAATTTTTGCTTAATAATAATATTGGAGTATTATTTTTATATTGACCTCTCACTTGCTATATTAATCCAGATCTTAATATTTTTGTCATTTCAGAATTAAAACTGCGTTTGTCAGCTGTTCGAGGAGAAGATTTTATCGATCAAAATATCGCATTAAAAGTTGGACTTAGTCCCTATATCATGTTCGATAGACTTGTCTACGATAAATTTCAACAACAATCGGTGGATGTGGAACCGGGAGATTCAGTCCGCATCGCACTTTCACTAGTAAATCGTGTAAAGTAAAAAGTATAGGGGTGTTATTTAATTTTTTTTTTTTGCCTTTCAAAATTAGACGGAAACATTGACACTTCCGGCCCCTTACTCATCCAACTGTACCGATGAGAACACTCAGTTCTCCTTCCTGCCTGCATCTATACCTGAGCAGAAAGAATATTCGGTTGAAAACATTATAATAATAATATTTAATTTCATATTTTTTTAAAAAGAAAAAATGGTTCTTATTATTATTATTATTACAGGATTGCGTTCATTTTTGTATCATAGGTGAAGATAATAATTTGGAATCATTTACAAGTAAAAATTAATTATTTTCACTAATAACCATAACAACTGGTTTTATTATTTTTTATGTAAATCAGAACAAGATTTTGAAGATTGTCAGTGTCAACGATCGTGCAAGTAAGCATATTTTAAGCATAGGCCTACAGTAGATTAGGAAATCATGTTTGTTGGTTATTTGATTGATTGCTTATTGTTTAGTGAAAAGGAATATAAAATAAAAGTTTGGCAGCAACATTTTGCTTACAAAAAAGTAATTATATAATGGCTTAATTATAAGTAAGCTAAAAGTAAGCTAAAACTTTTAATTTGGATTATAATTATGTATCGGAAATTATAGATATATCACGCAAAAACGTGTAAATTTATACAGGGTGGAAGAAAAGTCTGCATCTTATGGGCCGATAATTAAGGCCGATATCAAAATTCTGCTGATGGGAGTGAATAGTAATGTGCCCTGGCACTATCCAATAGCAATGTCAAAGTTGACCTTGATTGTCATCTTCAAGGTCATTACAATTCTAACTCTGAAATGGTTAATGATAGAACAAAACTTCCAATTAGAAAGTTGTAGGGCATGGCCAAATTAGTCTAAAAGCATTTTAAAACGTAAGACAATGTTTCTGGTTAAGAGAATATTTCACTAACAAAATGTTAATTTGCCCCTGAAAATTGCACACGAGCATTGTATTGAAAGCAACGTGCAAAACAAGTTAGTATTGCAGGTGTGCAAAAAATCAAGGTCACATTGACATTTTATAAGTGAAAATTATCCTCTTACACAAAAACATTGTCTAACATAATTATTAAAGTGCCTTTACACTAATTTGGCTTTGCCCTACAACTTTCTAATTTGATTTTTTGTTCTATCATTAACCGTTTCAGAGTTAAAATTGCTATAACCTTGAATATGACCCTCAAGGTCAAGCTTGACATGACAATTGGATAGCTCCAGGGCACGTTACTATTCACTCCCATTAGCAGAATTTTGATACTGGCCATAATTTAGAAAAAAAAATCGATAAAACTCAAGACTTTTCTTCCACCCTGTATACTTTAATTATATACTCCAGAATTATACAATATTGTTTTTCAATGAAAAGAGACCTAGTCCAGATTTGTTCCACACTAGAAAAAGATTCATGAATTATTTATGGTAAATTTTATTATATTTTTCTGTTCCATGAAATTTAATTATAATTAAAAAATAAAATAAATTTTGATTTTTTTTTTCCATCCTTCTCCAAGTTATAATTTTTTTTTTTTTAGGAATGGAACATCTTCAGTCCACTTTCGTTTGGAATCGCCTAATAAAACCGTGATAAGCGAAAAACCTGCAACTGACGTACTTATTATAACTCTTTTTTACTAACTAAAAATATTCACATTATTCCATTTTCTTTTTCATCAGTTTTTTAAATTGTTTACTATGATCGGAGGGATTTTCTGTTTGTGGGTTGGTCAATCCGTACTATCTCTCATCGTGTCCCTACACTTAATCGCAAAAAAAATCTTTTTTTAATTAGTTAAATTAGACCACAAAAAGCATGAACACCAACAAAGCACAAAATGTTAGTATTGCAATATAATAATTGTGTAAAAAAAAAATAGTTTAATAATAATTATTATTGATTTATAGATTTTCATTTTTTTTTTTTTGGTATTTCGATTTTGACCTTGGAGCTAGATATACTTTTTCTAATAAACAAACAAAACGAAATACAACAACAAAATTTATGTCAACAGTGTTTATTAAATTTGTGATTATTATCGATAATCGATAAATCTTGGTATTACAAACATTGGCCTAGTTACCGAGTGACACGAGAAAACACAAACGACAAAACGAAAAATGTATTATCGAAATCACATTTTTATCCTTTACGCAGCGAACATTATTATTGTTTTGAGCAAACAATAAACATACTATAATAATAATAATTATTATTACTTAGCTCGTATTTTTATTTAATTAATATCGAAAAACCTTGGAGAAAATAATTTTTTCTAACTTATAAAATAACAAAAGTGCGGTTGTTGGGATTTTATTATTTAGGAAGAGTGGTTTTAGATTAGGCGTGGAGAATAATGGTGTCCTTAGTCAGCGTATCCTTATCAGCCTGGGACCAGATCAAGGGTGCCAAGAATAGGTCCAGGAAGAACATGTGGGCCATCTTGTTATCCGTCTCCTCACTTTTAGCCATCTACATGACCGCCGACGTCATCTTCAATTTTCTTAAGTATAATAATTATTATTATTAATTAAACTAAAACTAAGAAGTCGTTTTCATACTCTCGTAATTCAATCCTTCCTTTTATCGCAAAAAATACAAAATATTTTAAACAATTTAGAAACAATAAAGCAATAATTATAAATCTATTAATGCTATTATTAAGATTACCAATGAATGGGTCGGAAGTGGTGGAGTTTAATTCGGACGATTACGATGTTACATTTTGTTTTGGAAATCCTACTTCGGTAATAGTAGTTGCTGTAGTTGCCTAATTTATAGCGCTACTATACCAGGTGTCCAATATAAGTTAAGGTCAATTTCAGTTTGTTATAACAACAATAATTTAAAATTTGGTCAAAATTATCTCGGACATTTGATATTCTTGTGCCGCTGTATTTATTACAATTAAGTGATACTAGAAATGGGTAAAGAATTGGTACAACATCACTCCTCTATCACCCTACTACCTTTCCCTGTTGACTGAAAGAGAGAGGTTTGATATGGGTCTGGGACTCGATGTCTACGGTGAATTTCAAAGCGGTGATAGGTGACCGTGTGTTTTTATTAATAACTAGTATTCGTAAATAATATTACGCATTAATAAAGAATCTTTATTTTTTTTCTTACCGCCCAATTTTTTTTTTAATAAGAGAAAATTATTTAAAAAATGTGATACGTCAATTTAACAATCTCTTCTACGGCAATTGTCTAACCAGAAAATCAAAAGGTAATTTTATAATAATAATTATAATAATTTGATTTTCATACAAGTATCAATAATGTAAATGCAATTATTATTATTTTGCCTCCCGGAATGCCAATTTTGTTTTTAAAATTATTGATTATCTTGATTTTTAATACTAAATTTTTCTAATATATTTATTTATTAGAAATGGCGATAGTAGTAATTTACACGAGTTTTTCAATAATTCCCCCAATTTTCGTTTTCCATAAGGAAGGAACTCCTCCTGTTTTCACAAAAAACAAAATTACCGATGCTAAAAATTACGCCATCGCCGTAACGCTTGAATTTAAAAAAGTAAAAGATTAGCCTACTATAATTTGACTATTATCAATAATCATTTTTTCTTACATAAATTTGCAGACTTTATATAGGAATATGAATTGGCCGTATAATAATAAATGCGTAAAAAGTGTGCCCGATGTACACTCGTGGGAAAATCTACAAACTTCTCCCAACTTCACGACTTACAAATATTCAACAGAAGTACAGTATAATATTAAAACACTCTTAAAAAGTAGTCCAATTGAGGGAAGGGGGGTAAGGGGGGGGGGGGGGGGTAGGGCATGCAACGACAAAAAAAAAGTGCGCTACATAATAAAACTTCTGTTGTGAGTTGCAATTATTTCGAGCTGCATAAAGGCTAAATTCGGTCATTGTAATAATAATTAAAACAATCTCGTTTTTCTTTTTTCTTTCGTCAACTATTGCGGCATTAGAGTTGCTTGGACAGATGTTTACACGATTTAACGGTGCGGTATTGCAAATGTATCCGACCGCAGTCAATGATAAAGCAAAATATAAATTTCTTACCAATATGTTCACGAAGTAAAATGTTTTATTTAATTCGCAAAAACAATAATTATTATTATTAATAATAATTTTTTTTTATATATATTATATTTTATTATAGTTTGCAATAAAATTCCCGAAAGCAAAATTCAAAGCAAGTGCAAATGTCCACCAACTTGCGAGTAAGTAGAGACAAATTTACACAATAATTATTTCTAATATAATATTATATTGTTTTTTTTTTTTAATTTATTAATAGTAGTCTTCAATTTCCGGTTAAAACCGACAGAATAAGACCAGACCGGGAACAAACTAAATATGTAGACTATATATGAAATTTTAATACTATTTTTAATTTTTTGGTTCTTACAATAGAGCTAATATTGTTAACATTATGTCTACAATTTTTTTCAGTTTTTGAATGTACTCCTGTGGAATGTGACGGTGAACGCATCTGACAACGAAATGTTTGCGGCGTACAAGTAAGAGTAATAATAGTTCAATTCTATTCTCGCCCATTTACATGACAGTAATTATAAAATTATAATTGCAACCGAAGCATTCCACTCCCCTTCTGATAAAATCTCACATTTTACCAACACGTAAATTACAAAAGCCTTAACACTAACAGTCCACTGCCAACCATGCCTGTACTCCCGGTATTTTTATTAACAAAATGTGAAATATTTTTGTGCAGAAAAAGCCTATTGGACGAAGATAGGAGTTATTTCTTAATAAGAAAAAATTATTTTACGGAAGTTGATTTGAAAACGCCTCAATTACAAGTACGGTACACGCTTAAAAATTTATTATTTTGGGGAGAAATTTTACTCAATTTATTATCGAATTGGTTGTTTTCTAATAATTCAAATTAAATTATTATTGTAATTTATTTATTTATTTTTTGCTTTACATTTTATTTATTATTACTATTAACTATTGTAGATTGAGGATGTGTTGAGTACTGTCGGAGGTATTTGGGGCCTGTGGATAGGTCTCTCTACCAGTATAATGTTATTTTTGGGGATAGAGGTTTTTCAAAAAGCATCTCCTTCCACCATGATTAAATTTTGCAAAAAACTTGGGGAAGTGATACACAAATTAATTAAATATGTAAGCCTACTTGTCATCGGTTTAGCTTTTTTGTGGCAAGCTTACCTCATCATTCAACAATTCAGGAGGTAAAAATGATACTTTTAAGGATGAAAAAAGGTGTGTGCGCATTGTTAGTAAAACAAAAAATTTTCTACAATGTTATTAATATTATTATTATTATATCAAATTGTTTTTAAGGCTGGACGTCATAAGTGTAACTACAGCTGAATCGCACGATGAGTTTTCCTTTCCTACGATTTACGTCTGTTCCATGCCAACTATCTATCTTAAATACGCAAATTTAAGTCAAAACCAAATTTTAAAAAACAAACTTCAACACTTGAAAAATTTAATGGAAAATGCATTTGAGGTAAAAAAAAAAAAAAAAACAACCACAAACTTTATTGAATGACTTTGATGAAAACGAGTAGCATACACAATATAATTAATATCGGGTGTCCGAGAAGGTACTGAACGACAAAGAATTGCAGTAAAAAAAAAAAAAAAACTAACAAAACTAAAAACTTAAAAATGGTGTCGTTTTAAAGAGTAACTCAGAGAGTTTTTTTTAAAGTAAAAAATAATTTCTTAGTTAATTCAATAAATATTAAAAAAAGTAAAATTTCACAAAGTTAGTTTTGACTCTCATTCAGCAGTAGGGCCTACTAGTCTGTGATAGCAATCAAACCAAAATGTAACAGTTCTTCAAAAACAATGTAATTAATAAGAATGCTACACACATCCGGATATGTCAATCATTTGGAATTAGTTCTGAACTTATGTCTTTAAAATGACCTAAACCATTTTTAAGTTTTTAATTTTGTTAGTTTTGTTTTTAATGCAATTCTTTATCGTTCTGTACCTTCTCGGACACCCCATATAATGGTCATTTCAGTTTTTCTTGAGCAAAATGTACCAATTTAACATTCTTATTGTCGTTCTAGACTTCAGAATATGATAAATTTTTAGATGACAGCTTTACGTTAAAAGAAAAAGCATTATTTTTACCAAAATTAAGCGATTTTATTTTAGAGTGTGAATTTCTTGCAGAAAATAACTTACAATTACCTTGCAAGTAATTAGGCCTCTTCATTATTATTATATAGATGTTATCAAACTTTCACCATTTTGTTTCCATTTTTTTTTTTTTTATTGTAGATTTAGTAGTTTTAATTTTTTATCAAAATTACCAGCCGCGTGTGCGACAATCGATCCACGAAAAGCCATAAACAATAATGAAAGAATAAGATTTAATGGTAAAAAATAAATATTTGAGAATGTTTGAAGTGTTTGAAATGTCTGAATAATTATTATTAATGTTTATCTCGAGAGATTTGATTTTTGCGGTTTTTTTTTTTTTTTTAGAATTGAAATTGGTTTTGGCGCCCATTCACGGCGCTGATTGGACAGTGCCGGATTTAATAACCAAGGTCGGACTTCAGCCTTTCATTCATTTTAATAACCGCGAGGGTTATTGCCCCTCATTCTTCCGCAATTCATTAGAATTGGAACCGGGAGATTTGGCGGATGTTACCTTTTCATTGGTGGTTTAATACTTTTTTTTTAAAAAAAAAAAATTTACTTTTTCAAGTTTTTTAAATGCTATAAAATTATTATGGTCTACGTAGACGGAAATAAGAAGACTTCCGGCTCCTTATCAATCCAAATGCATCTCTGAGAACACCGAATACTCTTTCCTCTCTCCAATCCTAACCAGTCAAGGGCACAATTTTAGCTATTTCTACACATTCGCGGTTGCGTTATATTTATATTAGTTCATAAGTTGATTTTATATTTTTTTTTTTTTTTTTTTTTTTTAGGAGTGTATTGACTTTTGCATAATTAGTTTCGGCAAACAAGTAGATTTCACGAGTAGGCTACATAATTTTACTTTCACTTCCACCTGTTATTAAACAAACGATAAAAATTTATCCATTTTACCAAAAAAGCTCAAAATTTTTTTTTAAATTAAATTTTTAGACGAATTATTCTAATAAAACTTACCGACTTTTGAATTGACTCCCTCCCCCCCCCCCCGCCCTCATGTTCATATACTCATATATTTTGTATAGAGATTTAAATAACATATTTTTTTTTTATTTTTATCTATAAAAATAAAAAATCAGCTCAAGATTTAAAAAAATGTGAATGTGGGCAACCTTGCAAGTAAGAGCAATCTTAACTCTCTTTTGATAAAAATTGTTATTGCTACTGCGGATGTTTTTAAAAAAAATGCACTCTTTATCTTTTCGTTTAGCGAAAGAAAATACGAGACAATAATTAAACAAACAACATATGTTTCTAAAAATGTAAATACAAAAATCACAAAATTAAAATTTATTTATTTATTATTTTTTTAAAATTTGTTTTTAAAAAAAAAAAAAAAAAAATATACAGAAGCCAAGTCCAGCGCTATTTCACAACCGTACAACTTCTTACAACTATTTGTGGTAAATATCAAGTCATGTAGCTTACCAGTTGGGGATGACTTACGCACGCCTCAATTTAAATAATTTTTATTTATTTAATTAAATAATTTTGATGAATGTTAATTAGGAGCGGAACATCGTTGGTCTACATTCGCCCACAATCTAGATTTAAAACGATTATAACTGAAAAACCAGCGATGGATGTAAAATAATAATTTAATGTTCAACATAATATATTTTATTTGTTGCGATATTATAATTTATTTTTGTAGCCTTTTTCATTGGTGGGAATGATCGGTGGCATTTCCGGTTTGTGGATAGGTCAATCCATACTATCGTTTCTCGTGGAATTGCAACTCTTAATTGCATCTGTCTTGAAGAAAAACAAAAACTAAAAAGAAGGCATTTTCACGAGTTTAAAAACACAAAAGAAAACTTATAACGATTAAAAATAAAAAAATAAAATAAATAGCACTTAAAACACTAATATAACTTCATTTTTTTTAATAATTAATTATTAAATGTTCTGTTCAAAATGTCCCCCTTCGGCCTCAACACACGCGGTAAGACGAGCTCGCCACTCGCTATTCTGTCCTCTTCAGTCAAAGCCATTTTATTAACAATGACGTCATTCTCACGTTAATTTTTACACGCCATAAGTTTTAAAAAGTGTAAAATAGTTGCTATTATAGTTTAGTATTTAAATAGTTTTAGTCTCAGTGACATTTAATGTTTGTTTTATTAGCTAATGCAGCCAGCTCGTTTTTTACTGCTAACAGTATTGAACGTTTTTTTTTCCGGGCACAGTGTATATATTTTTTACATTGTAATGTAATTAAAATTGACTTTCTTTTTTTTTTTCAATAAAACGCACATTTTAAAACTGTACATGTATTTCCATATTGACGTTTTTAGTAATATTTTTTTCCTACGTAATAATATGAAAACAATTTTATTTCATAATAACAACACGAATAAAAAAAAAAATTATCAAATTAAAAAAAAAATTTAATTTTAATAAAGATGGAAATATCCTTTCCAAAATTTCACGTGAAACTTTCAAGTGGAACTTTTTCTGGCTATTCGACATTTGCTGGAAATCCTATTCCCACCTTTATTACGAATACCCCGTTCAAATGCTTAGACGCATTTGTATTAGCCTATCAACAGACTACATAACGTCAATTGCGGTCGTTACACACCCTCGCTTGATTTAAGTGGTTTTTCAACGCATTTTAAAGTTTTCTTTCGACCAAACTTCTTCAGAAAATCAAGAAAAATGACAAGTTGAAATCAGCGGCGCAGGGTAGATTTTTTAAATATGATGGAAGTCTTCGAAATAGCGCCCCTTTCCTTCAATTTAGGGAATAATTGAGCGCCGAGCTTGCGAGGCGCGAAAATTTTTTGGGAAAATTGACAAATTTAGCCTCTTTTTTGTACAAAAAAAGCGCCTGATGCGGCCGCATCACTGCATCACCCCACGCCACGGCCCTGAGTTGAATGGCGAAATGCGAGCTAAAAAACTAAAAAAATACACGAGATTGTACTGTCCTGTAACGTATGCAAATTATCCACTCGACTAGATTCCAGGGCGTTTCCACTACTGCCGATGAATTTTATGAAGTAGTATTTGTCAGAAATTCATTCATTCGCCTTAGTCATGACCACTACTGGTCAAGTATCTAATGTGTCCAGAGCTAAAGTAATCGTCACCGCCGTTTTCGCCGAACGCTGCTTACCTCACACAAAAGGTTTCATTTATTCTTTTTATTGGACAATTAAATTTAAGGCTAATTTTCCGAAGTAATTTTTATTATTATTTTTTAGCGTAATAAAAGGATAAGCACGAAGTGAATGACCGCAAGGTAAGCATTTAAAATAACTACAATGTACAGCGTATTATAATTATTAATACAGTTTTACATAATATTATACCAGCTCCATAATTATTATATCGGTAGAAATAAGGTATCTTTCATTTGCCCTACAATACAAAATAATGTTTTAATTAATTTATTTGACGTTAGCAGACTTTTTGATACAGGTATTGAAAACATTTTTGGTTGTCACGTAAAATAATACAATAAATAAAAAGAAAATAATAATAAATAAAGAAAACTAATGAAATATTTCAGTGTAAATATTTTGTAAAGTCAACAACTGCAAAAATTTAACCTTTAGGCCTACGCAGCGAAAATATAATATAATAAAAGAAAATAATAATTATTATTAACTTCGTAGACCTTTATTTAATCAATATCGATAATCGAAAAAACCTTGGAAAATATAATATATATTTTTCTTATAAAGAACAAAACGTTGCTTTTTGGATTTTATTTCGAGGAATAAAATCTAAGATCAGCGCGCGGAGATGGTTTGGTTCGTCAAATTCTCTCTATCAGCCTGGGACCAGATGCAGGGATCGAAAAAAAGGTCCAGGAAAGTCATGTGGGGCTTATTCCTATCCATCGCCTCACTCCTAGCCATCTACCACACCGCTCAACTCATCTCTACCCTTTTTAAGTATTAAAATTTTATTAAAAAAAAATTAAAATTTATGCAAGTTTTTTTTTTGTAAACAACTGAAAATTATTGTGCAGTGTACTCAAAAACTATTTTAATTATAAAAAGTCATTATCATAGAAAGTCAATGATAGAATGGGAGATGGTGGAGTGGAATGATGATGAGCCAGCTTACACTGTGTGTATGGCAAATCCTGCTCATTATAAGAACGCCCCTACCTTCAAACGCAACATTTTATTAAAAGTACATTAAATTCTTTAATTGATAGAAGTGAAAAAAATAAAAAAAAGATTTCATCTTTTTTAAAATATTTAAATTTGAGCCTAGTTTGAACTCATCGTGCGACATGATCCGTCTCTCGCTCTTCTGTCTCTCTCTACTGATCGAAAGAGAACGATTTGACCTTGGACATCATTTAGATGAAAACAAAGTCAATTCAATCACTCATAGGTTTATTTTTTTATCGGATGTTAAATAATTTTAATTTTGATGTTACTATTTAATTTTTTTTTTCGTTTGTAGAAATATAGCTGTAGGTTGGAGAGTGCGTTTATTTAATAATCTTTTTTATGGCAACTGTTTGACTGCTGATATATCTCGTAATTATTATTATATTTTATTATTATTATTATCGATTATTAATTTATATTTAATTTAAATTAATGTTTTCGTAGTTTATCACTTGTTCACTATAGTCGACGTTACGGAAAATGCTCCGTGCTATTACGTAGCTCACCAAAAAGGAAACGCGCCAGTTTTCAAACCGGAAACAGTTATAAAAGTCCAAATTGGAACGTATGGCTTCAAAGCGGATGTCAAAAAAGTAATTTAGATTACGCGTCGCATCGTAAAAACATAAAAATTTATACTTAATTTATTGCAGACTATTTATAATGGTATTAATGGCGGAGGAACATGCGCAGATGATGTTAAAGCTACCAAATCGTGGGAAATTTTTAAAGGATTTAATTATGAATACAATCTCAATCAATGGACTTATAGTTATTCGACGCAAGTAAAAACACGTGTTTAACCATCAAAAATATACACATTAACTTTAATATAATATCGATATTATTAGAGTTGCTTAGACAGATGTCTACACGATTTAACCGCTAAGTATTGCCAATGCATCATCCCATACTCAATGATAGAGCACAACGCGAAGCGTTTACCAATTTGTTCACGAAGTATACATTTTACTGTTTACCATTTTAAAATTCATTAAAATAATTAATTATTATTATTATTATAGTTTGTAATAGAATCCCAACGGATGAAATGGAAATGATGTGCGAGTGCAAATTAACTTCTTGCGAGTAAATTAACCTTAAAAAATATTTAATTTTTATTAGCAAAATTACAATAATAATTATATGTATTTGGATATTAATTTTTTTATTATTATTATTATACAGCGCATTAGATTTTACAGTCAGAAATCGAGTGTGGGATTTAAGAAGTATACATGCCTTCTACGTAATATAAAAATATTTATATTATCATATACTTGTAATTAACAAACTAAACTTGAAATTTGTTTTAATTATTAGCTCTATGAAACAATTACATGGAATTCCGACGATGAATTCAACTACCACCACTTCTTTGCAACTGTGTATAATATTTTGTTTGAGGGAGGAGTAGGGGAGGGGGGGGGGGAAGAGGATAGGAAGGGGGGTATTTTTAAATCCAAACTTTCTTTTCAGAAAAGAATATTATATAAATGATACAACAATCGTCAATATAAAAAGCTTTTTTAAAAAGATTGAATTAAAAGAACCTCAATTACAAGTAAGGTTTTTATCTCCCATCACTTATACAGACTCCTCCCTTATAGCTAATCCTTATCCCATTCTTATTGAGGTTGCATTATAATAATGGTTTATAATAATGCAATTGATAAAAAAAACCAATTTGTTTATAGCTGGAAGATGTTGCCGGGACTGCTGGAGGTGTTTGGAGTTTGTGGATCGGTCTCTCTCTCAGCATCCTTCTGGCTGTGGGATGGGATGCGATGAAGAAAAAAGTTCTTCCGTCCAGCAGTAGCGGATTTCTAAATAGGCTACGTGAGGCCAGGGCCTCAAGACGGCGCAATTTTAGGGGTGGCCAAAAGAGCAAAAAAGAGAAAATTTGTAACTTTTCTCAAAAAAAATTTCGCGCCTCGCAAGCTCGGCGTATCAAATTCATTACCATTTCATCTTTTTAGGGGCGGACAAAACATTTTGGCTTCAGGGCGTCTACTAACCGTCGCTAACCAAGTATCGTCAGACAATTTTTTCCGCTTTATTTCGAACAATTTATTGCGTAGGATTAATTTCCGTCGGATGCGCGTGCGCGGGACACATAAATATCGTCGTACAGCAATTTCACGAGTAACTAATTTTGCTTACGCGTATATACACACAAAATTCTAATGTTTGTTTTGGTTTAATAAAAATTTTTTCTAAGGTATAAAACGACAAGTACGGTGAAGAGTGAGCCTCATGATTCGACTTCTTTCCCCACGGTTTACGCGTGCACCGACGAAATCGTATATTTAAACGATTTAGTTAGGACAAACCTTGAGTATAATGTGATGGCACTAAAAGCTGCAATGTTGAAAATGTTCATTGACAACAACGACACGGAGATTGTAGAATATTTTGTCCATTTTTTTTTTTTACATTTATTTCATTCTACATTAATAATTTTGGGTTTTAGGAGTATGACGTTTTCCGCTTTTTAAAAAACGAGTTTAGCTGGGAAGACATGTTTTCACTGCTCCCCAAACTAAACACTTTTGTAGTGGAGTGCGAGTTTATTACTGCGAATGGGTTACAAGTACCTTGCAAGTAATTAACATTATTACAGACAATTAAATAACTCTTGTATGTCTTTCATCAAAAATAAATATACCATGTACATGCAGGCTGTTTCCAAAGGTCATGCTCAAACTGAAGGGGCAGGTAGAAGAGTAGTAAATAAGCAATTTTCAATAAAAAAAAAAATTGCATTTGAGGCTTAGTTACGGAGTAATGGGCTTTGTTACGTACGGGGTGGTGAATATATTATTTACCACAAATTCAAATCATTAAAAGGGACAAGGATAGTGATATTAAA